>CM017565.1:29499729-29527229 GCA_007844125.1 Sinonovacula constricta
AATTACTTCTTTTACACAAATAAAAAGAAAATTAAGACAAAGGTTTGTATAATTGTCATTAGATAATTGGTGAAAAAAGTCAGTAAAATTGAATGGCGTGTTTTTGTTTGTTTTTGTTTGTTTGTTTTTTACATAAAAGACTACTATTGTCGTATTTTTATACTTTTAAAATCTATCCCTTTAGTAAAAAATGAAAGCTAATTAGTAACTTCTTTGACAGTTATTTCATTACAAATATTCGGAGAAGTCGATGTGAACAAACAATATATAGGAACAGGAATCTCATTTCCTTCTCCTTGAAATGTCCAAGTGGTTGACGTACCTGAGACTTCCTGTTTGAACATCGTCTGCTGCAATTATTATTTTTTCAGTGCTTGAAGGTGTAAGTTAAAAGATTCATTTTGTTAGATTAATTTCCGTTTTTGTGAAATAGAAATTGCTTGTCAAGCTACACATTATCAATATTTCTAAAAAAAAAATGTGTAAAACAGGAACTTACCCAGACATTGTTTGAGGTCTTCTTCCACCAAATAGCTGGACGTCGCAATAATGATCATAAATGGTCGCTGCGATGTATTAAAACAACAACAATAACAAAAACAAAACAAAAACATATTTTTTTGCCGAAAATCCACACCTTGCATTTTTAAAGATTTAGAAAGAATTGACTTTTAAAGCGATTTTTAACGCGATTTATAGCGACTTACATTTGGGTAAATGTTATTAAGAACATTTACTTAAAGTAAAGTTTAGGTTTATGCAGGAGCTATGAACAAATTCCCCAGAGCATAAGAAAAGATGTTACATGTATCAGATATCGACAATCTGTTGGACATTACCTTTAACTGTCAATAATTATACGGCAGTACTTTAAAGGCCGGCATCTGAGGCTAAAACAAATACCTTAACCTTGCATCTTTAATGAAGTATGAAATAGGAGTTGTATTATAACGTCCTTTAAGAAATATTCTGGGGATAGGGGTGAGGGGTTTGGGTGGGGGTGGGTAAGCATTTTAACTGGAGCAAAATCTCAATTGAGAAATATTTCTGCAAGTTGGGCCTGCATTTGTAAATTATTTAAAATTCTTTAAAAAATCAATAACACAGAAACCTGTCCTTTTTCGTGCTCAGCAAAACGAGCATTGCTGCGCAATAAATAAATAAATAAAAAGAAATCTGCAGAACACAACAGCACACAACAGACCACCTCGGCGGCTTCTACGGGGTCGTTAAGGTTACGGCACCATTAAGCCGACACGGGGGATTGAAGGTTACCATGCGATGTTTGATCCAAATAACCAACTGGGGGTTCCAGAAAAGCCACCCATTGCTGCATGTTCAGATTAGCATCAGAAGGTATTAAAGGGGGTATACGACAGTTTGGACTATTTTTCTTTCTCAAAGAACCAATGATTGTTACCTGAAAAAGATCCTGCGCATTGATGTTGATTGGTGTCTTACATCTATGTAAGAAGTGAAGCATAACAACATGCTCTTTACAGCAAACAAGTATTTCCTATTTACGCCACACAGCACAGTTAGCTATTTTTAACTTAGAAAAAACAACACATGAACACATACTTCTGGTGTTCACGTGAGATTATCATCCGCGAGTCCGCTAAGTAGTCGATTACTCGTTTTTTCAGCAAAGAACCCAGTTTTGCTTATTTTATGAATTTTTGGAAGAATTTAAACACGAAGAGGGATTTATTTCGTGGTTGTATTGCCTAAACACAAAAAGTACAAAGTTTTAAATGTTTTACCTATTACTGCTTGTCGTGTGTCAGATATGCAGATATTTTATTTAGTTTGTTTAAATTATGTTCATGAGGTTTTTTTAGAATAGCTGTTGTTTATGTGTATGTAAAATACAGAGGATATAGTTATAATTTTTATGTTATATTCTAAATTTAATAATTATAAGTACATCCTCTTTAATTTAGTCGTTAAACAAAACAACATTATTTTAATCAATAATCATTGATATGCTTTGATTTTACAAAATGCATATAAAAGCGTATTATAGTATTAACAACAAATGAAGATTGAAAAAACAATAATAAAAAACGGCAACAGCAGAAAACAAGTTGCATGATATGGGTCGTAGACCCATGGTACGGCTGGCTAATTCTGACGGGTACACATGCAGGTGGGTCTACGTCCAGGTGCCATATTTCCCATGGCATACAACCCGCTTGTCATACAGTACCCTAGTAGAACAAGAACACCTGTCGAAGAAGGGGTAACATGTGTAAATAATTAATTCGGGGTATGTAAGAAAACAGAACCAATCGTTATTCTATCCATTTTTGTGACGCGTTGGCCTGTTAGTAACAGAATCACTATAACGCCGGATACATCAAGGACATCCCGTGTTGACACAACATACCGGCTTCTCGGTTTTCCGTATGACTCATTTGTAGACAAGAGAACGTCTATGTTCTGTAATGATGAGAATTAAGCAAATAAAAAACAAAAGACAAAGATTTAGGGGATTCGTCATCGGAGGTGGAGAGAGAGAGAAATACAAACGGTTACTTATTTTTTTTCTAATTCCAATCGAGTTAACTGTGCATTAACAGATATTTTAATCGGGCGTTGCTCATTGATAATACTTGATTGTTTTAGTTTGTGTTTTGTAGAATTCAGGGTGACATGAAAACGAATAGACTCGCACATGTATGATTAATTGGCTTAATTGACTTTATTGACAGCATTAGCTACAGAGGTATTTGAATCAGTAGTAGTGTTAAGAGGTACAGGAATGAAAAGGTTTAAATAAAATGAATTAAGCCTGCATTCAAAAGAAATAGACTTAAAATTTCCATTAAAGCTGTGCATACAATTTTAATTGTAATTCATCATGTTGTTTACCTCGTATAAAATGAAAGACTGAATAAAAAACTATTTTCACCTTAACTTAAAGCAGGACTGTGTTGTTATATATAAGACATGGTTATATGCTGCTATTTTATTCATCAATATTCATGTACAGTATATTGTACAAACCATTTTTATATGCATTGCCCTCAACTGAATTAAAGCGACTAGTTCACACTTGATCAAATTTGCATTTTTATCACTATCGTCGAATGGTGAAATGAAATATAACCGCTAGTGACTAGATTATATGTAAGCATTATGTCAATCAAATGTTGTTGTTTTTCCTTGAGATTGGAAGAATTTAAAGCATCACAACGCTTTTCAATTATTTTTAGACATTGTAAGCCCAACAACATAGTGTCTCTTTGAAATGCATGTAAAACGCCATTCTGAAAGAACAGACTGATTGGCTAGATAGTGACGTTGAATTCAAATTTAATAAAGTACAGATAGTGTTTTTAATGCGCCTTGTCAGGGACAGATACAGAAAATTTTGGTTGGTGGTGGTGGAAGAGGGTTGGTGGTATGAATCAAGGTCCATAAAACTTGATCACAGACACAATTTATTTTAAAAGCTTATAATTTCTTTATCTTAGATGTATGTGTTTTCACATTTCTACTATTTTACCTGGTTGGTGGGGGTTTAGGGGTGCATCCCCCCCCCACTCCCTGGATCCATCCTTGCACCATGTATCCACACAAAACTGTGCCCAGGTTGCTTTGATGGTGGTATCCTACAGTTTTCAAATACATGTAATAATATTTTCCACTGTTTTATTTAATACAATTCTTTTGGCAAGGGGATTGGGGGGGGGGGGGGGGGGCGGGGGGGGGGAAGGGATTTAGTCATACTTTCTGCATAAAGTAATACGTAAATAATAATAAGTCTAAGTAAAGGCGATATTGAACACTACCTCAATTGTAAGACGTTATATGAAAACTGCCGAATACCACCTTTTTAAACTATCATCATATCTATCTCTGTAAAAATACAACTCTGTGTATCAGTTACTGCTTTATTTATTTGCATACATTTAATTATGTATACATATTATCCATCACGATGATTATTTTTTATTTTTATTTTGAAAATATCTGCTTTATAAAAATAGATTCCGTATTAATCTCCAGTTTACGGTATCGTTCCATTGCTGCGCTAAACTACAAAGAGATGGAAAAATCAATGAGCGTTTTATTCTGTAATTTATATTTTACATTTGTGACTTTTAAGTTATTAAAAATTTAATTAAAATTATGCCAAGTAACTACCTATGCCACTTTTTTGGCGGACCTGGTCCTGTAATCGCTAGAGCATCGAAAATATGTGACGGTTGGATAATAAAACGAACAAAAACAGACAAACAAGCAAATAAACAAGTAAACAAAGAAACAAACAAACTTTCTTAACTATAGCTTATCATGTACTGAATAAACAAATGCAGAGTTACACAATATGCGATAATTATATAAACGAACTAATAACGAACACCGACCAGACGACTGAACGTTGTTATTAATCTTGGTTGAGTTGTTTTTAATATTAAAATATATATGCTGAGTTGTTTTTGGTTGTTGGTTCGTTGATCGGTTGGCTGGTTTATCGTCCCACCACCATTTTCTTTCTCCATTTTTCTCTGGAGACTATCCACGTGAAGTAAGTATAGTGTTGAATTCATGTGCATACCAAACGGCATTATCCTGACACCGTGGTGACCAGTGTTTGGGCTTTTTAAAGGTAAGAGGTTTTAAAAGATAATTCGCGTTCAGGACTTCGTATAAAACCTGGGATCTCTCGTACCTAAAACCGATAATTAATGTACACATGTATAACATCAGAAGCGTCAATTTTAATCGCCTACTTTACTTACCATGCAGTTCGCTATACTTTCAGCATATGTTTAAACATCATTTAATTACTGCCTTTCTTCCCAAAACGCAACTGCTCTTACCGTATAAGCCATTATTCAAAGTTGCATTAACAACAAAGCTGGTGTTCTGAAGGCGCCATGGCACTTTACTTAGCGTATATTCTAATTGCAAACTTCACACGAAATGAGAGAGAAAGCCATTAAACTGCACGTGAATTAATCCGCATAAATGACGTCATTGCAATGGACGCAATTTCTTATTTTTTAAGGTCATATTGGAGATTTATTAATAATAGACATTTCATATTGATATAATGTTTTGTTATTTTTGTTCATTGAACAACGCGTAAAATCTTGCATTAAAACAACTAATTTTGGTTCAACGTTTCTTTTTTTTCTCTATATATAATATATTTAATTACTACTTAGCTTCTTATGGTGTTTATCGTTTTTCGCTGCATATGTTTTAATTCAAATATTATAGTTATTTCTTTTTCATTTAACACTAAATGTGTATTTTTTGATGGCGCCATTGCATTATGTGTATAATTTATTTACTAACTTAACACGAAATGAGGGTGATTAACGTCATAATGCAAAGAAAATAATCAACTGAAGTTAAGATATAAAACTATATTACTTACTTTATATGACACGAAATCAGAGAACATAATAACAAAGTGGCTGTTAAAAGTAGATAAAGTCAATTCGGATGTTATGCAACGGTCTATGAAAGTGAAATTTTCAATCAAGACCAAAATGCTGATATTGTTTATTTTCTCTCTATTTAATGCTTTGTAGTAATGTCATTAGACACTGTGCCTAAATCGCAAATGATTTAAAGCAATTGCCAATGAATTTAGCTCAATGCCATTTAATATTGTAAACATAAATCCTAATTAAGGAACTTACATGTTTATGTATTCAACAAAGTATTGTGGTGCCGGCAAATAATTGTTATCATGAACACTACAAGAAAATGTAGTTAGAGTTACCTCCCTTGGAACAGCCGAGCGCACTTTGAATACTGTAATATGTTTGATTTGTTTGCAATCGTACTTTGTTAGTTTAAAGAGTGAAAAAAAGTGCATGGATGTTAAAAATGTGTTATGTAAATTCAATCTAGTAAGTACACAATGGTATAAATATATTGCTCATGGCGATATATTAAATATAACGAACTTATATATTATATAAATAAACCAACTTATATCTTATATCTATCGATTAGTAATCATTTTTAAATTAAGTAGATTTGATAGTGTACACTGGATTCAAGATATTAATGAAGGTTGTGGAAATTAAATTGACATATTTTAATAATAAAATATATATATATATAAAAAATGTTCTCTCTTACCAGTTCATTCATTGAATTGTATTTTCACACAGCATCAAACTTCGCTGAAACAGAAGCGCATATGTACATTGTCTTCTTGATTAAGACTTATAAGCAAGACTACAAACAGAAGATTTTATATTTATTTACATTTTAAATCTTTCAATTACAACACACCTTAATTGCACGCCTAACACTTTACCGGAATTAGGAGCAACAACTTCGCATATCTTATGCTATTTTAAATATAAATTTAGTTCATAACTTCTTTACTGCGCTCTTAAACTAACAAAGTTTAAACGAAATTTAGAAGTCTATCCATAGTTTAAGTGTTATAATCATAAATAGTGTGTTAACCTGAAACGAGCCGGAAATACAATAACTTAATAGGCAAAACCCATAGATGAAGTTGGTAATTAGAGCATGTTATCTTAATTTTAATTAATTATTATTTATTAATAATATTATATTGATATAGCATTGTTTTCACATTTAAAGATGCTCTAGTGTTTGCAGTAAGTTGTCTCAATGACAGTGTTATAAATAATACGATATTTATATCGCACGTTTTTTACAGAAATCTGCATATAGACATTTTTAAATGTTGTTGTTTTATGTTGAATTCTAGAATTTGTTCTATCTTTCCTTAGGACAACTGGTATATATAATATATGAAATATATTATAATATTACATCTTAATTGAAGCTAAACTTTCTGCTGTTTCCCTCCATCACCTTCGACAAGCTTGTTTAAATAAATATTTTTGTTTGGTCGAACTTCATGAATCAGAGCAAGAAATATCTGATGATTTCTAACTTAATGTATAACGAGAGATAACCTATAACCGGTAACCTATATTTCTCATTTCATTTGATTTAACACAAGATACAAAACAATTTAAAATGGCGCCGATGACTTTCCTTTCAATGAATTTATCTACCAACAATATCTAAAAAAATGTCATTTTAAAAGTAACAAATATCAAGCACTACACATCACTCTTTTTTCCCAAAACTTTCTTTCAAAAGCATGTAACCTAATTTCTAAATAAAAGTCATTGCTTTTTGCCGAGTCAACATCTGACGCGTGTTTAGTTTCTTGCTGTGGGAGGGTGCTACTCTGCATTCGCTCTCGGATAGTTGTCCAAGCGGTTAACCGCTCTGAGTGTTGCTAGCCTAACATGGCGGTGATGTGGATACATTTCAATAACGATTGCTTCCACAGGCCCCCACGAGAGCCCGATCTTATCAAGTAATCAGATTATAACCAATCCAATGCGCGAGACTTCACAGTGTTACGCTTTGCGGTTGGTTCAAATCAACGGCTCATCGACCAATGAAAACCCTTCACACAAAAAGGTGCGGAGTTCGGATGAAATTTGAGATGAATGTAAAAGATATACAACTTAGCGTCAAGTGGGCAACTCTGTCTTGCTATTATCCATGAGAATGTTTCTTAACTGGGTAAATAAGCAAGTTATAAATATTTGTTGGGAGTATTCAGAAACGCTACTGGATAAAAGAAGACAAGCGTGATTTTTCTTGCAAAATCGGAGATGTTAGAATTCTGTGACAGTTATTGGTTGTCAATATAAAACGTCTTGTCAAAAAAAATAAATAAATAAATAAAATGTTTTGATAATAAATTAGAGCCTTTGACAAATAATTCATACAACGCAGTTCAACATTTGCTTCATCGTTGTTTTCATTTGTGTTAAAACAGTGAGAGTGTGTCAATAACACTTATTATTATGGAAGCTAGTGAAGATTCCAACCTATCGGAGGCTAGTTACTCTAGTAGCGGGCCGATTAACTTTTCCAACAAACCATGTGTGCTGTCATCCAAGGCTACGGCGTTTTCCATAGACGCACTTATAGGCAAGAGAACATTCGCCAAAATACAGGCTAGTCAGCAAATAAACTCTGATCAAAGTGCCGACGAAGCCGACGATGTCTGTGATTCGCCGCCGGTAAAAGTTCCCCGGCGGTCAGAGGCCCACATTGCTCCACTAGGTCAGTATGTTCACGAGTATATATATATATATACATTTACAGTCATTTTTATATTCTTTATGTGTTTTTCATATAATAATTATGTTTTCACTTTTGCTTTATAATATTTGATAGTATACAGTGAATATGTATGCATGTGCTATAGTGAATCTGTTTATACTAAAAACAAAAAACATGTGAAGGTAAATGCATAAAAGAATTCTAATAAAATGCCGTACATCTTAAATAGCTTGCCTGTCTTCAAACAAAACTTTTCCATTGTTTCTGGTTAACAATTTTAAGGTATAAGCATACAAAAACAACATTTATAAGCATACAAAAACAACATTAATACCCTGATGTGTGTGTTTTTGCGAGTGTTCATGACTGTAGGATTATCCGAAATATATTTCAAGAATCAAAAGATGTAAAATTGTAATATGTATTATAAAATGAATTAATCAACTTATAACATAGCTGTATAGCATTCCAATTATGTTTAATTCTCTGACATCCAAGCGACGAACTTATTGCTTAGTATACTTTCCGTAAAAGTAATGTTACATCTTGTTAAGACATTTAGTCTTTTTTACTCTCTTCTGGAACTATAATCAGCCAAAGATATTCTTCGAACACACGTTAACTGCCGTCTGGCAGATTATTCTGTAAAGTATAATCTAAAGAAATATTCATACACTGAACTACAAATGCTTATATTTAGAAAAGACGAATTGTTACATAAAAGTGTTAAGGCTTTGTATGGATAGAGAAAGCAATTATAGTTTATAAAAATATTTCAATGAGATATGAAATCCCAAAATAAGACGGTCTCTTTGATTTCTTTATAACACTAACAGTAAAATATGAGAACAACAAACTCACTTATTTTGATTACAAGGATGATTAAAGTGGGCAATATATTGTTAATAAAATATAATTGATTATGAAAACAGATAAACGGTAAAGAATAAAAACAAATTGCAATTGCAAAAGGTAATAGTTTGTAAACTGTATATTGTATTTAAATATTGTTGTATAATAAATATTAATATGATATATTGTAATATAAAAAGCAGTAGTATAATTCAATGATAAGTTTAAATATAATATAAGTTAGTAAATCGTGTTTAAATCAATGCGTCAACATTTGTGTGTAAGATACATGAAAATAATGAGACGAAACTTGTTATATGCAATACAAAGAAGGTTACTTTAATTTTCAGTGTTTAATTATCTTTTTCCAAAGGGTCTCACATACTTAATTAAAATATGTTCCTAGGAAAATTCTGATAGACCAAAGCACTTGTCTATGCCTTGAAAATGCTATTTAATAATAATAATAATAATAATAATAATAATAATAATAATAATAATAATAATAATAATAATAATAATAATAATAATAATAATAATATTTTTTCTATCTTCGGCGTGTCTGCGATTTCTACTCTGACATTTATCTCAGGGGTCTTCCTCGACCAGCAATGGCAGGACTTCTCTGTTATGACGATAATTGTGTCGGTGAATGAGACTGAACATCAAACAATAAGGTATACAGTCACACACACAAATAACAACTCGAAAATGCTGACAACAGAACGATCAAACCGGATGTCAAATAAGTATCAATAAAATATTATAACATAATACAATATTAAACTATATACTATCTTTATTCTTTCATTCTTGGAGGCTAGTTGTACATGTACAGAACATAATATAAAACAAACAGAACGAAATTATACAGAAGAAAAAAACAACATTGACATGGAATACAAAAAGAAGAAAAGATATATAATAATAAAATATAAAAAATATTAAAAATTATAAATAAACAAAATAAACAAACAAACAAACAAACAAACAATGAAACAATAGAAAAAGTATAAATATAAAGATAGACTATTAACTATAACATTTAAATATTTATTATATTATTCATTTCGTCAGGATAGACGTGCTGACAAAAATGGAGGACACACGGTTAGATTATAAACTGGCTAATAGTGTTTTAGATAAAACATACAAAGTAGATACACGAGTTTAAGCATATCTATACATATGTATATTAACATCTGTAAAACACCTTAAAATACGAAAATATATCTGAAGATATTAATCAACGCAGTCATTAATAAGTTGTTAATAGAAAATATTATTTACACATAATTTGAAGAAGAAAATAAATGACAAAACGTCAGGGGATCTTAACAATCAACCAAAAGTATAATAAAACATACAAATGTAACAAGAACCATGTAATTAAATGCTGACAACATTGTCTAAAAAGTTAAGGGCCGCAGCGAGTGGGGGCGATTCGGCCCTTGCACATTGCGTCCCGGTGTGGTTCGGGGCTAATATCTGGTCGATCTGGATTTAATTTACCGTGTAAACGAAGGGTTTTGTTGTAAACACGTAATCACAGAGGAATCTTCGCATACTATTTGTCAAATTCTAAAATCATTTTGTGAAATGTGTTAATCAAATACCGATGGGCTGCAGAGATATTCTTATCGACAACTTTATAGATAGAATCGCTGTGGGGCCATATTATTATGGCCAAGATCTAAACAAGTCCAATAACACCACTGGTATAAACACATTAGTCATACAAACATATTTCTTTTTCATATTATCTGAAACAAATTGCTTTGCAACAATTTCTGCTAACTTCTGTCCTGAAAATAGTTCACGTGATTTATCAGAGAAAAAATACTTATTTAAATATTGTACCCTTCAGTCATCACCACTATAGGACCGCATAATTAAAAATATTTTTTTTTTACAATATTGTTTGACTTATTTATCATAAATAATTAGATTACTATTACAAAGATAAACAAATTTGCTATATTATATTTAGTAGAATGATGATGATGTCGGTGACATTTATAATTTCTGTTAAAATTGTTTTCTAACTGAAAGAAGAAAAAAATGTTATAATTCTTTTAAAAAATCATCAATTCATAGTGTAATCGAGTTGCCGGTAACAAGATACGGTAAAGATTTTTAAAAACTTTCCTAAACAGCATAACTCCTAGTCAATTAAAGTACATATGCAGCGAGCAGAATGTTTATTGTATTTGTAAGTTAGCATTTTCGCGGGCATTTTTGAAGAAAAAGAAACAATGAGGCGTATAGGGGTGTGGGTCTTGAAAATGAAAACAATGTGAGAAACTGTAAAAAAATAAAATAATTAAAAAAGTCATTAAAACAATATTTGGTGTCATGAACAAGAAATATATAATTAAGCTGCTAGCAATGTATTTAAATTGGCCTACCATGCTTGATAACCTGCACATATATTCTCCTTTTTTCAAAACATACTGTTTAGAGTATCAAATGGTATTTTAATCCAGTTTAAAATAAAATTTTATTGATTAAGAATAAGAGGTTAAAAATAATCTTTATTATCTTCTATGGTATAAGCGGTCATTTGTAATTAATTTCCTACTTATAGGTAAATGTTTTTCTTCAATTGAAAATATAAAAAATCCTACAGTTTAAGCCACAATAAAATTAACAAAATCAGTCAGTTTATATGCTTGTTTTCTAGTTGTTTTATTCCATTACTAGCTTAAAATTTTGTATATGTATTTTAACTAAATAAACTATCTCTACATATAAGTCTAATATTATGTTTTCAAATGGAAAATAGTAAATTGCTCATTAGTGCACAAACACAAAGTACACAATTGAAACAGCGACTTGCAATGACAGGCAAGCAATTAATAAACAAGAATTAGCGGACAAGATGTAGCCATATATTGAAAACAACATCAACAAAAACAACAACAACAACACACAACATATATAATACGATTCTTTTTTCAAATAAATATAGGCCACTGACCCAGAATATAAAATGTTCAGTTACAACAGAGTATATATGTTGTTCATTCCTTTGTAAGGAAATAGTGGATGACAATTTATTGACATAGATCTTTATTCGTTGAATGACATATTTACATAATCCTTACACATGGGATAACATTCAAGGACACTGATCAAGTTATTTCGCAACGTTTACAGTAAAATTGTGAAAAATCTATTTTTACATCAATCAAGAACACAATCCGAAGCACTCAAAGAAACATGAAATACAAGTAATAAGAGGTGTAGAATAGTGAAAAACAAACACAAATAAATAAATCCAAAACAACACAATATAATAATAAGAAAAACAACAACCATCTCAATGACAACATCTTCAACAGCAACTGAACAAAATACTCCCCTACGTTTTTTCCAGAACGTCTGGTCGAATCAGCGACGTCATTGACGTCACAAAAATCCATTGACGAGGACGAATTGGCTAGCCCACGTAAGGGCGACACGCCTTCCATCGCTGTCAGTCCGAAAAGCGAACCGGAAGACGTCGATGACGTTGACGTCGTCAGTACCACTACGTCACCGACTTGTTGCAAAGAGTTAGCCGACGTGCAGTGTCGACTTGAAACCAAAGATCTCTGGGATAAATTCCACGAGCTGGGAACAGAGATGATCATTACAAAAACTGGACGGTGAGTAGTTTTTTTCTGGGTTTGGCAAACTCAACTGTTTAACGTCTGCAGGGTCTGGATACTGTTTGTTGTTTTGTCTAGATGAACCTATCTATATGTCTGCATATTGTTTGATTTTCTGACCTACATTATTGTTGTATGGGCTCCATTGGAACCAAGCTTTTCAGGAACCCGCCCACTTTTCCAGCAACTAAGGACACACTGTTTAAACTGTTCGTTCGCTTCTAGATCGTTTCCTACACTGATAGATGTTACAATATACACAAAAGGTGTGGTGTAGGATTTACTCAATAGACGGCACTACTTGTAAACTGTTCGTTTTCTTCGTTTTTTTAAAGGGAACAAATAAAGCAGGGGTGCGTGTTTTTTTAAACAAGTGTAAAAGAAGCGGTTAAAAATAAAGATTAAACACACAGTAATTCGTACATATATATATGTACCACTTTATACATGCATGTAAACTGATAGGTTCTCTCCAAGCAATAACGTAAATTCACACAACATGCAAGACTTTTGATTATTTTCCTCATCTTGTATCTTAACAATTTACATGGTGCTGACTTTTATAGCTGTGCTTTCAACCTAGAATATACACTAACTCGCATACATGAGTAAGTTTCCTGTGACTAAAACCCCGAAAAAACACACACACCCATCTTGAAGAAGTCAACCTCCACATGTCAGTGGTTAATAGGAAGCTCTCGTTCAATTACGAGCAACTACTTATTAAGTTATTTACTGGTCATCTTGCGCTCCGACCAGCGTATAAAATCAAATTTATGGCCCGATCAGACCATATTAAATGTCAGGCTTTTGACCACGGGTCAGCCACAACACCATCCATCCTCCGCTCTCTACCATCAAACGGGCAAAACCATCACACGCCAGTTGCTTGTAAACTCGACGTATTTACTTAAAATCAGCGACTTTATTTATTCACGAGCATGCTCATTGTTCAGACTTAAATACCCGTAACATGGTAAAACTTGATACCTTTGAAACTGTCGCTTTAGTTCACAATGTATCGCCATTGAGCAATTTTTAGGTCCTTTTGTGCGCTTAAGAAGTCCTTGCGGCCGATTGCAAGTACATGCGGTATAATTTCGTTTAAATTAACTGAAATCAAAATGGCGTCACGCGCACTGTCCCGTCTATAAGAGTCAATCATTTTAGCATTGATTTCAAGTGTTGGTGCTCAAGAGACGATGGAAGGTGCTAGTGGTTGAAACATGAGAGCCCATGGACAATAAATTGTCAGACCGTTAGCCGCAAATTTCGGACAGAGTTTCTTCCGACAGTTTTAGAGCAGCAAGTGCACAGTGCATTAGGGACTGGTGCTATTATTTGCCGTCTGTATTCTTCAGGGACTCCCCACTTAGCACACAATATAATTTAATAAGAGGCCATAAATCAAAAGCTATAAATGATGATACACGACACGTGGAAACACTTGTCTTTAGTTTGATGCTTCATAGAGTGGCGCTTGATCTGATTACTGTACAGTGGACCATTTAACGTGTTACAATTGAAGTCATCAAACATCAATAACAATGGCCAATTTACTGGAAAAATAAAAAAAATAAAAAAACACACACACAAAAGGCAACATCTTGAAGAGATAGGTGCATTTGTGAACTGTAACGGCGGTTTTTTAGTCAAAATTGGAGACTAATTGGAGTTTTAAAGAAATGAAAAATAACAAGCAAACAGAATTAAAGGCGAGTCTCTGTTATGCCAATCGTGATTAAAAGGCAAACGGGGGTAGTATAAAAAATCCCGTCGATCCTGCCAGAGTTTGTCATTTTACGTTTTTGTATAGAAAATTACTCGTTCTGGATGTTTAAAGAAAGAAACCTACAGAAATTCCATACCATACTTTAGATAGACCTGATTAATCTTTCAATAACAGCAACAGCAACAACAGCAGCAACAACAACAAACAAAACAACAACACTAAAGTCGTATAACTATTGACTAATCCGTTTTAACAATGCTATTCCGCTGCTAGTTGCCTTCACATTTCTTATACATAGGCATTGATAAGACCCGATCTTCAGTTGTTCGTCAGTTTTCAACCCCTCATAAATTAAACCCACGATCCTTTTAACTGTCAAAGGACAGATTGCACATTTATGAAACCGGTCCTACATCCCCATAGTGTGGAAGTGGATAAATCATCACCGGGATTGCACAAGTGACCAGTCATGGTCATCCTAAGTCTGTCATTAACTGGTCATCTTCATTACCTTGTTGAAGTCCAACTAACCCCAGCCACCCGGCCATTGTACCCGAGTCAATTAACCGGGTACCGGAATTTCGGACCCCTGCTGCAAATACCACAGCGCCGCACAATAGACTCGTGTCCACGATATTGCGGTTGACAGCGAAAACAAACTAGTTGGACTGTGCTGGAAAACGGGGAACAGATCGTAGAAAAAAGTGTCAATTTTGCGAAAAATTACTCTTAAAGGCAGACAAAGAACCTGCAGCGTGCAAAGGTCCCCAAAGCTATAAAATAAAACGTGCCTTGCCTTAGATTCCCGCGAATAATCTTAGTTCAAATAGCACCTCTTTTTCATTCTTTGTTGGCGACGTTAAAAGCCATTGGCCAAATACAGAACACATATTTAAATTTATCACAAAAAACAACGTAATACGACACCGGAGATTGCAAATACGGCAAGATCTGAATGTGGACTTATGTTTGTAAGAAGAAGACACATTTTTAATGCAGGATGAAAATAAGCAGCATTAATATTATAACACAACAGACATAAAACAAACATAATAAATTGTTTCTTATTTTTGATAAAAAATACAACAGAAATGGCGGTTAAGTGTCCTTTGTCATTTATGGTACTTTACACGCAGATGAGCGTACGTATCTAAAAATATTTATTTTGTAAATTGTGTCACTTAATATTATCCATGTTTATAAATCCCATTGTTAAACAATTTTGAATTTATTTTTTTTATTTAATATCAGCAATAAATTCTCATTTACATTCACAAATTCGCGACACTTGTTTCCACAACAATGCATTTAATCTATAAACCCGAGATATGTATTATAAAACAACAATATAAAGACAGTTTGATAAATTATAAGGTATAAAATAAAATATCTAGAAAGTTGCTGCCACAAAATCGTAAAATTCGAATGCACTTGCGGTAGTCTGAAAACTGTTAAGGGTTCTTCCCTTCTTCTAAGCGGTTATTTTAAATATTTTATTGAAATATGCTAGCATTCATGGCAATATATGTTCAATTACTGCAACGCGAGTTTCCTTCTTGTAACAATCGTAACAGCGCTCATTATCTTATTACTCAATGTAAATATTTGCGGAGAAATGCTGTGCTAGGCTCGTTATTTTAACAATAAACTTTCATTGAAGGGCGCAGTAATTTGTATTGTTGCGCTGACTTGGAGCCGCTTTAAGTAGTGATATTACCTCAATAACTGCACAGTTACATGAAATATGTTGCATGTCAACGAAAATGGGAGGACTAACAACAGATATAGCAGTGATAAAATAAATATTCTGTCAAGATAAGTGTGAATAAAACAGCCATATTTAACCCGGGAGTTTGTAGTCGAGAGGTATAATGGAAGAGAGGCTGTGCAAGAGCGAAGGCACTGGCAGATTAACAGTTTGGTGTATTTGGCAATTTTTAAGGTTTCAAAGGCTTGCAAGATTTTGTTAAAAATTTATGTGAAATCTGATATTTTATTGACATCGATACATCTTTTTATCGGCTTTTCAATCAAATTTAGGCGAAAACCACTATATTATATAAAACACTTTTTTCTTTTTACTTCAGCATTGTTGTTTTTTGCGTTAATAAATGACGCGCTTCTGACACACGTCCAGTTATCTCATTTTTTATGCAACAGGATTTTAATCAGGTTCTCCAAAAGTCGTTGATTCTATTCATCTTTACCTTTATTATACAAACGCGCATGCGTGGGTTCGATTCCCGTTTTGGGCGAAGGATCTTAATGTGGGAAGGACTTCCAGCTCTACGGCGGTGCGCCAGTGGTTCTACTCAGGCATTTGTCTGGGTTCTTCTTCCACCAAAATAGCTGGACGTCACTAAAATGATTCTAACTGGTCGCAGTGATGTACTATAACAATTTCAAAAAAGAATTTGAAATTCAAAAAAAGAATATTTTTATTTTAATGACAAATCGTGTTATTTTGAATAAGCCTGATGTTAAATGTGTTTAATATAAAGATATTCAGTGGAATTTTCAGCAATATCTTTAAATATAAAACACACACAAACTTATCGTTAATAATGATATTCTTAAACTTCCCAAATCAAATGCTGTATAAGCTTCCTGCAAAAGTGGAAACAGTATTAAACGGAATAATACACAAAGAAATTAACTGCAAGACAAAGTTCGGGTTGTTAAGTTCCAGAAGTCCGACATATAAAGTGTAAATTTTAAGTAAAAATTTCTATGCATTTTTTTAAATATCGGCAGAATGATTTAAATAATGTTACTGATAATAACACAACATAAGTACGCCGCTGGCCTATTTTCTTTTATTAAACCTAAAATTTTACATTAGAATCATACGTTATTTTCATTATTGATTTTCTGTATCTATATTTTGGATACAACAGACAGACAGACAGATAGACAAACAGTTTATTTCAAGTTAGATAAATAACAGAGTTTCTTGTCTCATGCAAATACACTAAATAAATACATACATCTTTTAAACAGCGCTCATGATATTCAATAATGCAAAATAACGGAATATATATAATGTACAGAGTATCAACGCAAAGTAGAATGTAACATATACCAAACTTGAGATGATGTAGTGCACGCGGTAGCTGGTCATTTACGACCAGACAGAGGTCGTTATAAATAGTTGGTCACTATAAACAAACGGACGACCTTTGTCAAGCGTATTGTCCCCAATAGCCAGACTCAATAATAGACCATCAGAGTTGACTATTATCTTCAACTATTGTCCATAATTGTCCACCCAATTCACCCCCATCCCACCCCCAATCACACAACCCGTCTGAATACAATTTCCACTAAGACAGAAACTGGTGATTTTCAAGGCGCGAGAAGTCCAATTTAAGAACCAATTTAAATGCGATAAATATTTCTGACAAAATACGCTCAATCCAGACATTTGAGCCAAAATTACGGCGTCAACGCCAGTCCATCTTTTGTCAACTTGACCGCCCATTCAACCGTGTAGTGTGTCTGCGTAGGACTGGACTTGGTGCGCGTCTTCAATCCGTTTGAACTTCAACCAAATTACACCCCCAACCAACCAACCAACACCCAGCCAGCCAGTCAACCAACCAACCAACCAATCAATTAACCAACCAAACCAACCAACCAAACATATACACACAAAAAATAATTAAAAAAAATAAACATAAAATAAAATAATTGCTTGAACTGCTTATCCGACAGTTGTAGGTCTAATATGACATGGTGACATACTTCAATATACTTTCTCCAATATTGAATAATCTAAAGCATATATATTTGTAATTATGCACATTTAGAAAAAGGGACATTAATAAAATACACATATTATATAACTTCAACTTAATGAACCAGTAGAATACTATCAGTTTTGTTCTAGATACAAGCCAGAAATCATCTCCAAAATGCTGCAATCAAAGCACCCTAGTGGATCCATAGACCTCCCTAGTTGCTAGTGTTTACAATTGTACAAAATCCATCATCTCTCATTTCAGTAGTTGTTTGTGGAAATTTAATATTTTATAATTATTCTAAATGGTATAAACTGGTTTGAAATGCAATATTCATATAGTGTGGTCCATTGTATGATTTAAGAATTTACTTCTAATGGGGCGTGTTTTTTTTAAAGATTGAATCCAAAAGTTTGGACCATGTTTTTCTTTCCTTCAAACATCCAAATAAATTATTGTCACGTGAAAATATCACATGAAATGCTGTTTACTAAAAGTTTGGTCATAATAAAGATATGGAATTTAAAAAAAAATAATTTATGAAAATTTTGTCAATGTCCTATATATAGAATAGCCTATACTAACATGTTTATAAACTACCATTATAATATCGCCATTTATTAAAAGTATATATTATTGCCAACACTTATAGTATACAGAAGAAACAATGAAAACATTCTTGGATTGCCAAATTGGTTGAGCTATATTAATACATAAAGTATGAATACATTCTTAAAATTCCAAGCAGATTGAACTGTATAAATATGAAAGACGCCATGAATGCATTTATACTTAAAATTCCAAACAGATTGAGCTGTATAAATATGAAAGACGCCATGAATGCATTCTTAAATTGCCAACTGAGTTACTTTAAAAATACAGAGAAATAAGTACATAAAATATAAGAAAACTATTGTTTAAAAGACAAACATTTAAACTGCAAAGAATTGCATTTGAAAATACAACGTAATAAAATTGGAAAATACTAAATAACGAAATTAAATATAAATGGAAGTATTTAAAAAGCCAAATCTAGCAGTACTCCGAAAAATAGACGAAGATAAAAATAAAAATAAGTTATTACTTAAATGTAGGTATATAAAATACAATTAAAAGAAGTACTTAATAAAAAAATATCTACAAAATGAGAAGTGTTAAATACAATGTACATTAATAGCGCATTTTGAAACACAAAGATAAGAGACCGTCTATGCAGCTTTTCTGTCAGGAGCCAAGACGCGCTTGCCTGAGGCTGGCTGGACAGCACCTCCTCCATTATCCGGACAAAATCTTGACGGACACATCAAGAGAGGATTGGGTAATTGAGCAACACTGCTCGGTGAGAGCGCCAAATGACCACCCGATCACAACAATGTCGCAGATTTCGACACGCTTATTGTCACTGCTGTAAAATCTAATTCCAACCCCCTCTATTTCAACCCGCACGTGCTTATTTGTTGCCCACCCCGGGGCCGATGTCCCAAGATTGCGCACCATATTTGGCACTTCGTCGAAGCCAGGGTCTAAAAGTGGCGGTGGCGATTGACAGTCGTTAGATTGGAAGGTGTTCCAGACAGTGCGAATTCGTGACGTTAATGCGAACCGAGTGGTCAAAATATCTCAGTTTATCTTCCCAAGACAATACCGGGGGAAGAAGCATTAATTTAATAGCCGAGGCTCGAATTTGTCCCTCAGTATAAGAGGTTAAGATTGGGTAATATCATTTGTCAAACTATAAAGAAATGGTATACTGACAATTGTGTCGCTTTTATTTTCTCAAGAATATTGCATATCCGACGAACCTCTTTCAAGGCAGCTTAATTTCTGCACAGTTCAAAACGAGTCATAAGTTTGTCGGTATGTTTTGCGGAAATCAATACGCGGAATAATTCGGCACCTATATGCATAAGTATGATAGTAGGGTTTATTTGCTTTTTGAATATGCAATTAAATACCCTAAACATTGGCTTGAATGTGACCCATGAGCTACTGATGGGAGATGACGATCAAATGTGTAACATATATGAGCAATCTGGACGGGAAACCGCGGATTAATGTTGAAAAAACTAACACTGATGATACACTACGAACAATTAAAACGTGCGGACTATTTTTTTTCCGGTTGAAAATATGTTGCATTTGGTCAAAGTTGTATGAATCAGCAGAATAGTGATATCATTGTTACTGCACAGATGTTATCAGGCGATACGAGAAGTTATTAAGTTTTTGTCTTTATGAATAGCAACTTAGCAGGACCGGAAAAATAATCCGAAACACGGGTATAATTTTTGGCGTGATCACAGATGGGTAACCCCGCCATTTGTGCAAAATCACAGTGAAATATGAAGTCCTAAAATGGGTAGTTTGGCTTACTTACTTAGTTTGCAGCATGAACTGGGGATTGGAACCGCGAGTTGTTGGCCCAGTGTCAGAATAATTTGGAAACAATGCACTGTGATGTCCGCTATCACATCGATGACATCCTTCAATAAGAAAAATTCAGAGAACTTAATCTCTAGTCGACTGACACCATCATTACAACAGACAATCAGACGGACAAACATATAAGCAAGCAAACAACACGGATACAAAATAATGTATAAAAATATCAATATAACGAAGAGTAAACACCCGGAAAAACGAAAAATTCATTATTCCGCTTAAGAGCAATAGCAGCAGCAGCAGTAACAGTAGCAGCAGCAACAGCAGCAACAACAACAGAAGTAGCAGCAATAGCAGCAGCAGCACAGTAGCATAACAGTAGCAACAGCAGCAACAACAACAATAACAACAGAAGCAGCAGCAATAGCAGCAGCAACAACAACAACAGAAGTAGCAGCAATAGCAGAAGCACAGTAGCAGAAGCATAACAGTAGCAACAGCAGCAACAACAACAATAACAACAGAAGCAGCAGCAATAGCAGCAGCAACAACAACAACAGAAGTAGCAGCAATAGCAGAAGCACAGAAACAGCAGAATCAACAGCAGCAGCAGCAACAGCAACAACGTAAGCAGCAGCATCAACAACAGAAGCAGCAGCTGCAACAGAAGCGGCAACAAGAACAACAACAATAAACAGCAACAGTCACCGTCTTTTAGATCACATTAACAATATTGTCTAACGCGTGTGATTAATGATGACCTATTATAGACAATATCTTCGTCCCCTTGCGCGTTCGTACTTTGTAAACAAATTGTCAATTCCCGACCCATTCATTATACTTCATCTTCCAGCGTGAGGCTGTAGCTGTAAGATTTCTGACTCCATGAGGTTCGCAGAGGGGCGGAGAAGGGCACGACTTTGGAAACTTGTTTAATTCGGGTTTATCTTCCGTCTATGTCACTGTGAACATACTCTCTTAAACAAATTCTATTCGCATTTGTCTCCCAGTTTCTTAAGCTAGCGTATACTTTTCTTAAGGAAGCGTATAATTAGGTTATTTTTTTGTTGTTGACTGTATCAAATGTTTAAAGGGGTAACGTTGTAAAATGAAGAACTCTTATTATTATATATTATATGTTGTTATTAAATATTCGGTTTTGTTGTTTTATTTAATTACTAAAATAATGTTTCGCTTATACGATAGTACATCACATGGTTACATACTAACTCTTATTTAAATGTCTTCATATTGGTATCTAAAAAATATTAGCATTAAATTAACAAAAGTAAGTTGATGAAATATTATTTGTTTGTGATTTTTTTATATGTGTATTATTTTCAAATGATGCCTTATCTTGTTTATGTGTTAAATGCAGTTTTTTGGTTAGGAATATTTCATTGAAATTAATGCATAATATGTAAAAGAAATAATTAATAGCAATCATACTATTATATATACAATACATACGTGGAATGCAAGAACAAATATGACAGCATCAACAATTATAATTAATAAATTAATTTATGTAAAAAATACACCCAGATGACATTCACTTAGAAGCATAACATTTATTCTCTCATAAAAGACATACAATCTTTGAAATAATAGCACAGGTTTATCCACAGTCTTTTAGATAGTTGTTTGTACAAATCCTTTCTCAACCAGTACATAAAGGAAGCTAGCATAGTTTCCATAACTTTATCGTATGTATATATATTACATTAAAGACAAAAAATAATAAAATCATAATTATAAAGGAATTAACGCCTTAAATTGATGACGGATGTATAAACGGAAACAGATCAAACGAGCAACACACAATGCATTAACTTTTTGAAGCCATCTCTCAAAAGACAGAATTAACGAAAGACCTTTTGCACCAACTCCAAGTCCAGGTTGTTCGTCATCGTGGAACCTTATGACGTCGGTCCCTTTTGCGAGGCCTCGACGTGATTCCGGCAATCGCTTGCCTTCCTGGCGATGAGCACACTGATAACAGGCCATTGTTTTCTCCCTTCCTGACCCATCATTTACCATTTGCAATTCGGAACTGTCATTTCCCAAATTTATGATGAAAGAACAACGATTCGCCGCCACTCTCTCTCTCCCTGGAGTCTAGCAATCGCGGAAGAAATCTACGCAGGCCAAACTTCAGGTGATAAATGGACATGATAAAAATATGTATTACCCGTCGAATTCCGGCACAAATCTGTTTGGATTTTTTTAGCTAATTTCGTTGTCGCTTTCAGTCTCAGCCTTAACAGATTGCCGCTTAAAATCTCTAATTCCACGCTAAGTGTGGTTCCGCTGGGAATAGAGACCGTTCGGAAAGCAGCTCGTATAACGGCCTAATGGCGAACTGAATACTTCTTGACTGATTCGATTGTTGCCAATTATCCATGCCTGGACTTTGTTTGGTAACGGTCTTAATTTGTTTTTATTCACAACTTCTCGTATCAGTCTATCCATCAGTTTGCCAGCAAGACGACCGCGAGGCAATATGTGTTTATTGGTTCGCTAGATGGATGCTTAAATTCAAATAAATTCTGGCAGAACATGTAACATGTTACACCATTTGCTGCTTTTCATGTAAGAGAGAAGAGAGTCAAGTTGTGCTTGTTTCTTGAGACGTGTTCGTAATAAATGACTTGCTTAAGCGACTCAGGAAGACTCGATTTGTGCCAGAAACACAAGATGGCATGGGTTTCTGGTGAGAATTTATGACAGTTTAATTCCTTCGCATGTGAGAAATCCTCTTGTCAGAACCAATAACTAGAATGTTGTATGACAATATATCAATAACATAGCTTTCCATGAAGTTTCTGGGTTTTTATTACAAACTTTTAAACTACCGCAAAAGAGATGTGATGGGTTTTTTTTTGCCCCGAGCTGCAGAGAGTTAACGAAACTTTCGTTAACGTTTTGTGGTAAAAGATAAATAATTAAGATTTAATCCAAAGAAAAAAAGATTAGTGGCGATGCGTTTTGTTTTTGTCATATTCTACCACAAAAATGAAAACAGTTCACAAAAATTTTAATACACAAAAACATGAATGAATGGGATGAACAAACATGAATACATCAGTATATACTTGTGTCAATAAAAGTATTGGTTGCTGTGGTTTATACAATGCCAGTTAAGAAAAAGATACGAACGCTTATGAAACAAAACTATTTCATTTTATAAACATTGTAAAATATCAAATAATCTGGAAAGAAATGTTGATTTTTTAAACCTATGTTATAAACACGTATTCATGCTATTTGAAGACGATGCATGTTTAGTTAGACTGTCTGTAAAATGCCGAGTAATCCTGAATTCTTTATAAGATTCTTCTTCTGTATATTCCTTTCTCTCCGACTACAGGCGGATGTTCCCGATTGTCAGGCAGCTGCTGAATAATCCCGATTGCATTATTATTCGATTATTCTATTATTCTATATTATTTTTCTTTTCTGTGACTACAGACGGATGCTCTCGACTGTTCACGGAAACAGCCGAGTATGTCCTAATGTATTATATATTTTTTTTTAATGTAATTTATTCTTTTTTCCGAATGCTAACAAATGTGCCTAACTGTTCGGTAATGAACGCGTAAATCCGAATTATTATATTATTGTTTTTTCATTGTTATTTATTCTTTTCTCCGAATACAGACGAATGTTTCCGACAGTCCGAGTCTCGTTTACCGGCCTTGATCCCGACACAAAGTACAGCGTGCTGATGGACATTGTTCCCGTAGATAACAAGAGATACAGGTAGGTTGTTACACCTCTATGTAAAAGTGCGGTATCATTCAGTAAAAAAAAATCACAGCAAAAAAAAAATCAAAGATCTATTTTATTAAAATAGAGAATAACGGTCATGTGGATTTCACACGCCTACTTTAGTCACATCGACAATCACTGTGTCGTATTTGAGAATTATGATGTCATACTGAAAAGATGAAATTCTTATTCATTAACACAGAGCATTATTGGTTTCATTCTGTAAAATACAGATGCTTACTTCATTAACATTAAGCATTATGGCGTCATTCTGTAAAAATACAGAAACTCATTTCATTAATATTGGGCATTATGACGTCATACTGTAAAATAAAGAAACTAATTTTATTAACATTGAGCATTATGGCGTCAGTCTGTTAAAATACAGAAACTCATTTCATTAATATTGGGCATTATAGCGTCATACTGTAAAATAAAGAAACTAATTTCATTAATATTGAGCATTATGGCGTCAGTCTGTTAAAATACAGAAACTCATTTCATTAATATTGGGCATTATAGCGTCATACTGTAAAATAAAGAAACTTATTTCATTAACATTTAGCATCCTATTTCATTAACAGTGAACATTATGATGTCATTCTAAGAAAAGAAAAGCGAACTTCAATCACATAGGAATGAAGGCTTATTTCTGTACAACAAATGTAAACGTGTATTTCATCACGTTGGAAATCAATCTGCCATTCTGTAAATATAAAAACGCTTTTTCATAACAAAGTCTTTTGATAAGTCAAGCGGCAAATTGATCCGGATGAATGTTGCTACTGTTAATTCTGGTGTTGTTGTTTTTTTCCGAAAGAAAACTGATTTATCAGATCTCATTCAAAGGATAATTTGTTAAAGCACATTATGCACATTATAGTGATTGCTTATTTGATCTACTATGCAACATAAGATCATCACTTTTACATTGTACTAAACGTACATTAATCGTTTGTTTACAGTTGCTTGCAAAGTTTTGATATCAGTTGGCGTGTCTGTGCTTTAAAAAGACCTTTAATTGTTGTTTTTGGTCGGTGTCGCGTGCGTCCAGATATACATGAAATGTAGATATATAAATGAACAGTGCCGGGTTTGAATATCACACATTCACTTAAGAAGAATTTGATTTAGATCACAGGGATGCAAAAGGTAGTAGTTAAGTCCAAACCCAGTTTATTTTGATCAAAATCCGGTAGCATATATGAGCATTTATTTAAGACCTAACTTAGATTAAAATATTCAAAATCATATTGAAAGTATTGAAAGTTTAAGAAACTAGTTTCTATTATTGGAAATTTGTGCCTTTGACGAAAATTTTGTACCATTGTATAATATTTGCAGCTGAAGACTTGCCTGCTTTCCAATTTCCAAAGCGTTGTACATTTGATTTATTTCTGGATAATTTTGACCATTGTTTGACCACCTGTAATCGCGTACAGGGTCAAACCTACATCGCCCAAACAGCGCTTCTGAGCGCATTGATTTAGATTCGTACATAAATGTGTCTTAAAATATATGATGAAGGTCATTTTTATTTTGCGTGATCTTGAAATGTTAAATTTTTATCTGTTAAACATATTTTGGCCATTTGTATATCAAATTAATGCTGTATTATATCAAATTTGTATAAAAATGCAAGTATAGCATTAATAATAAGCATGGCGTTCTTTTTTAATTGAAAATGAACTTTGGTATGCACGTGAGATTGATAATCACAGCTAAATAAAACATATATTATGAATTTATAATGATTGTGATATTTCAATGAGGGAGGGTTGTTCAACATATGTATTTTAGGGTACACTAACATATATGAAGAAAAAAATGTACGCAATTTAATAGATAACAAGTACACGAAAATAGTAAATAAACAGACGAACGAAGACAAACATAAATACAAAGTAAAGTAGTCACATGAAGGCGACACTGTTACATCAACATACAATATTAAGCTATTTTCTTTTTTGTCGCTAGATACGCCTACCATCGGTCGTCGTGGTTGGTAGCCGGAAAGGCTGACCCACCCCTGCCGACGAGGTTTTACGTCCACCCCGATTCTCCATACTCCGGAGAACAGCTTCAAAAGCAGACGGTGTCGTTTGAGAAACTTAAACTTACCAACAACATGCTAGACAAAAACAGTCAGGTAAGTCAACTTTGAGTTTATACAGATAGCTGTATTATTGAAAGATTGGATTATCGATCAAATGAATTACCACATCGTTGTAACACGTGCATCATGCATTTTTTGAAAAAAGGAAGGATGAAACAATTGGAGTCAATAAAGTCTTCTGAAATGTGTTCTTAATGGATCTTTCTAATAGCATGCTGGAGAGAAAAAGAAATCAGTCATAACAAAAAAGGGTATTTTCGGGTCATTGTAATGCCGTTTGGAATTGCTGCAGCGCAATGAATCGTATAATTGAATGATGCGATACTTCGTTTCATACAATAAATGATATTAGTAAAAAAACGTTTGATGTCAATTTGCGAACATTATCTAAAATAATTCTGTTATTATTGATTGCTTAAAATTCTACACATATTAAACAATGGCTAATTTTAACATACAAATTAAATACTTTTAATACGAATACCCAGTTATGATGATAAATATTTGATAATTTTTTTGCTGCAGATAATTCTAAACTCAATGCACAAATACCAGCCGCGGATTCACATCGTTAAGAAGAAGGACAACGCCCCCACTCTTCCGTCAATTACAACCCTTGACGCAGAAGAGTTCAAAACTTTCATCTTTCCTGAAACAACTTTCATCGCTGTCACAGCGTACCAAAATCAACTGGTGAGTTAGTAAATAAAGTTCTGAAACTTCAATACTTGACTTACAAATTAAACATTTCACATTGATTAATTCACTGTTTATGCGTAACGGTATTAAACTTGCTATATGAATAAACTGATTTTGATTTCGTAATAAAATTGAACTTGACTATTCGTATACTATAAACTTGAAATCTGTTATTTTCACATCAATATCGTAAAGTCAAGATAATATTTCATTCGTACAACAGCACTTCTTATAACAATATCAAATAAAAATGTCAACATTTTTCCAGATCACAAAATTGAAGATCGACAGCAATCCATTCGCCAAAGGGTTTCGAGACTCTACCCGTTTGACGGAGTTCGACAGTTTTTACCCCACACGGGAGGGGATGGAGTCCTTGCTGCAGCAGCATACGTACGCTCGGTCCCCGCTGCGTTCGTACACAGAGGCCGAAATTGAGGAATCTTTCAAAC
>CM017565.1:29534729-29717229 GCA_007844125.1 Sinonovacula constricta
TGCATCCGCAGTATTATTTTTATTGGCTGCACCATTGCTGCAGGCTCTTATGTCTATATCAGGTACGCAACCGAGCGTAACGAGCAGCTGCACAATTTAAGTCAACAAACAGTCTAAATTTGAAACCGAAGAAAATTAAAAACATTTAATAAAAAAAGTATTGCATTTAAATGTATGACTTACTAACAAATATTTTTTGTCTAGTCATTTTTGTCCATACGTTTATCTACTCATCTCATTTATAACTCAAAATACAGCAATTAATTGCTTTTAACCAACTTTTAAGAAAGCAGCTGGTCGTTAGCGTCAAAATGTCATTGCAATTAGGGGACTACTTGCATTAAATTTGTATAATTTCATTTTAATAGATTTTGATTTACACATAATAAATATATGATAAATTTTATACTATTAGCTCCTGGACTCATCCTTTTTCTAAAATAAAATCTAAAAAAAACACAATAAATTAAAACGAGGCAAAAACAGAAAAATAAATAATTTTCTTTAAACCAACTCAAATTGTACCATATCGGATCCTGCGGTTCTTTGTATCAACTTGGCAACTGCTCCAATGACAACTTTAGACAGACAACTTCTTTGTAAGAGAGGCCTATCCGACGGGGGTTGGGTGGTGGTGATTACAGTATTTTATATAATCGAAAAAGTGTAAATATGTACCCTTGTTTTCATACCATCGATCCGTTGGAATCTGTTAGTGTACATTTAATCAGAACACCTATAAATTCCCCCCGTATTGTATAATAACCCCGATTTTTGTTTGTTTGCTTGTTTATTGGGTTTATCCTTCCAACAACAGTATTTCTCCGGTGTTCACTTGAAGCAAATATAGTGTTTCCTTCACTGTGTATAACACCTAGTATGATACCACGCCAAGTCACATTATCCTGACACCAGGCCAACCATTCGTGGAACTACCTATATGTTTGCTTGAGCGTTAGCAAGAGAGCTATACCACTACCATTTATTACGACTTTGGTATGTCGCGGCCCGGGATCGAATACAGGGGCCTCCCGTACCTTGAGCCGACGCTCTTAACTCGAATTTGTATATCTTGTTTAGGTTTTTGCAAGTATTAGGCATAATATACAATCGATATATAATATCACATACTGCTTTTATTATTCTTCGATATACATACATCCGAATCTTTTTGAAACCGTGCGCATATATGCATTAAACTCAGCGATGGTTCTCATATTTTCATTAAAAAAGTAAAATAAAGTTTCCCGCTTATACTTCTAGTTAGCAGGTGGAAAACAAACACGTATAAACATGTTACTCGTAAACAAACAACCGATACATTTTCACCAATAGGTAAAATAACAATTATCACGATTAAGCAGCATTATCAAAGAATTTTTGACGAAATCGAAGAAACGAGAGAAGCCATTTTACCCGTTTGTATTGTTTAAATTGCTGTAACGCGAGTCGCCAAATTGTTGGGCGTCAGTAACCAACATCCTACCTATTAGACAACTCGAGTGCAGACCATCAGCAAAGCGACATCTGTAATCATTTATTTACAATTTAGAAGTAATTAGAATGTCGTGTATATTTCTGTTAAATATTTCAAAATATAACATGATATGGGTTTGAGTGTTCACCCTTGGTCAGATGACGATGCCGGCGAGGGTCAATGAAGTTAACTATGACGATGGGAACCGTGAGAGAATCGCAGCTTTGAATTAGATGGGTATCAGCTAGATATTCAATCGTCCTTTGACGTAAGGCATACTTAGAAGGGGTGCAGAAAAAATCGCATCAAAAACAATGAACGATGGTGGACGGTGGAAACTGTAGAAGCTGGCACGGTCTCGACAAACAAACACGAATATAAGATGACTTGTTGTGGCCAGTCTTATATGGCTTTGTTTTCGTGTCTTGAGGTAATAAGAAGAGATGCTTCATCAAAACTCCCAACCTGGCATTGTTAAGATACCGATCAAATTTTGCTCTTTGGCAAGATTAATTGTCACCAGGGAGGGTCTAACAATGCATGACGGGTAATTCAAGATGGCGCCTCGAATACTTATGAAGATGTCGCATTGTCCTTGCGAGCAGAGCTTTGCTGTTTAATTGTGATTAACCCAGCTATTATATAACGGCACGGGAGAAACTTGATTCTTAACAACCTAAAAGACATTCCTCTAAAAAAACTTTGGGACTTATTTAGAACTGACCGCACGTGAATGGAAATTTGGCTAATCTCGGTCGAGATCTAAACATGTGTTTACGTGTCTATTGTTTTATGTGTTGGTGGGTGCTACTGGATGAGCGCATGGGCGATTGACGCCCGGGTTGTTACAATAATGGTAGATTGTGCGGACACTGGATGCCACAGGGACACCATTGCCATCTGGTGGAAAAAAAATCTGACTCATGTTGCACGTGCACTTGGGCAGGACTGTTCCTGATGGGTCGCTTAAAGGAGATACATTTCTAGAAACAGATATACATACGAAACTAATTATTTTGCGACAATAGCGTTAATTAATGATACGTGAGCTTAATGAGAAATATCAATATGTTTGATTAATTGCTTTGTTGTATAACATTGTAGGAGCATTGTTGTGACTATTGCTTCTACATCGTCAGAAAAAAATATTGTACTATAATGGCGCTGTTAATGAAATGTAGCTTTAATGGAAAAACAGCCTATGTATGATGTATGTCTTTATTGTACTGAATTGCTGAATCATCTCCTTCGGCTATTTGAATGGACTGTTAAAAGCGAGAAAAAATTCAGTTCTCCAAGACAAAGGCGTTATTGAATAACAGCATATTTTTATAAAATAACATATTTACATGTATATTAACTTTTATTTTGTAATTACAATCTATTTGGAGTGCCATTTGTCTGAAATACTGTTTGTGGGACGATAAACCCAGTAAAGTAAATGAAGTTATATAGGTAATTTGACTGAAATACTGTTGGTGGGACGATAAACCCAATAAAGATACAGTAATATAGGTCATTTGTCTGAAATACTGTTGATGGGACGATAAACCCAATAAAAATAGGTCAATTGACTGAAATACTGTTGGTGGGACGATTAACCCAATTAACAAACATGTCATTTGTGTAAAAAGTTAAAATATATATGATAGTTTTAACAACCCAAATATAATTGAAAGGATACTTAGCCTTTAAAGGCGATGTCCTACAGTTTCGATTCTTTTTTTCTTAAACAATCAAAAAGTATTTCTACCGGAAAAGATTCTACGAAATTCTATCTATTTATTATTATTATTATTATTATTATTATTATTATTATTATTATTATTATTATTATTATTATTATTATTATTATTATTATTATTATTATTATTATTATTATTATTTATTATTATTATTATTATTATTATTATTATTATTATTATTATTATTATTATTATTATTATTATTATTATTATTATTATATCATCCTTGTTATTTCATATAAACCCGTAAGTTCATTTACAAAAATTTAGATCCCGCAAATAAGCAACTTTTCATTTATTTCTGTTCTGAACTTATACATTCAGTCGATACATCCAAATACGTGCTTACAAATATAATAGTTAAATATCTCCCAGTTCTCTGTTGATTGTATAAACATCAAGCTAACAAACAAACAGATTTTGTAGCACATGTAGAACTTTTAAAAATTTACTAAAATATCTGTTAGACAATCTGCCCATGAGACAGATTATTGTTCGGAATATACATGTACTCGCAAAATCATATTCTTATAAGCATGCAACTATCGAAGTAATCAGATTTAGGACATACAAATACTATCTTATGTTATATTCATCACAATGCATAATTGTAAATACAATGAAAAAAGCCTTAATTGTGTTATTTATTCGTTATGACTAATACTGTTATCCTGTAAGACAAACAGACACTCTATGGTCATTTCAGTTAATAACAACATCAATTGTTTCCAGTTAGCGACATTGGTGACTAATACAGTTACGACAAACAGAAACTGGTAAGTATCGATCAATTAAGAATATTTGATATACAGGCGAGCTTTTGGGTAAAATGTTCCATTATCTTACCTCTTATTGTTATTTTAAGCCCCTGGCCGACCCCAACTATGTCAGGGTCTGTCTAAATGACTAACTCTCTGAATCACATATTTTGGCGGGGATTTGTATTTCGATATAAAATTGACACATCTTTGAATCAAAAGAAACCAATTGACGACTAATTGTATTAATTGCTTCTCTCATTCCACTAATCCTTCTTTCCCATCCCTGTCACAACCTTGACGCGAGTCTACCCGAAAATCATGTAAATTATATTTTTAACGCGTGTGCGGTACACCCTTTTTGCATAAAGCGAACGATAGCCCCAAATTCCGCGGGGCTGTCTTATACAATGTACAGAGGGGGCTATTCATTTGACACCTGTCCAAGTCTCTGACTCACCTGTAATGTAATTAATTAAACGGAACATGACAGAAAAAGAAAAAAAAACAGTGTAGTCTCTTTAAATATGTATACGGGACACCCAAGCGATGAATAGTTGGTAACATTTGCATTTTTAAAAAATATTTTTGTGAAAAAAAAAGAAAGAAAAACTTTGGAGAACCACAATTAATAATTAAAAGTGAGATTAACTCCGATCAGTAGGATATATTTTAACATGATGTCGTTTCAGTGATAATGAAATCTTCCTTTTTACAGACCGAACAGCGTCAAAACGCTTTTCACTTTGTTTGTTTCGTTTTTATCAAAAATAAATCAGTATATCTCTCAATTGTGCATGCAGCCATGTAAATGTGTGTAATTTGCATACTTCAGACATAACTAATAACGCTTCCTTGCTGGATTGTGATACGATTGTGATACGATAGTTTAAATATATCAAGTGCGGATCATTTGGAACTACGTGGAAGGTATATTAGTGAAATTGTGACCAAGATGCTTTATTGCAGAAAATGACAATGATAACAAAGGCGACGCTACAGAAAATGCGTCTCTATCCATAGTTGATCTATTTCTACCTATTCTCGCCATGTCCATAATTTGACATAATCAACGTTACTTATGCTTTATTTGGTAAAGCTGTGAGTATGTTATATAAATATATTTTTTTAACTTTAATGACTTTTCTAACACCAAGAAAAAACATACAGTAAACAAAAACAGACCGTGGCATGAGAAAGATTTTCATAAAACACAAATATCAGGGCATGAGAGAAACAAAAAGGTAATTATATATTTAATGTTTGAATACGGAGCAGTAGTTTATTAATGAATCGATTATCGGTGATTTTACAACATATTTTCCTATTCTTCATGTGTATTCGCTTTTATAAAGGCAAAATTGGGTTAATTTATATATTGTCCAATATTCTCTTGGAGTGCAGAGATTTGACAAATTCAACGTGATAGCATAGACCTTGGAATTAACAGATACATTTTGTATTTTAATGGTCTTTATTTAAATAAATGCATTTAGGTCTGTATAAAAACTAAACATTTTGGCTTAAAATATCGCAATGCTAAATGACGCGACATTTCCAGGCATAGTTGCAAATTATGTGTCTTAAACCCAGACTCGAGTTCGAACCGCTCGCTTTTTATTTTGCTTTTTATCGCAACCAGTTCGCTGAGGTTTTTGTTATTTACCGATACCTGTTCGCTGATTCTTTGCTATTTGTCTAGTTCCTTAAACGATCAGGCACTACTGTATAATCATATAGTTGTCTGTGCCAGTATATACAGACATACATCTATCTTCACTCGGCAGAAGACTCCGACAATAACGTTGAACATCTTTAGATAAAATCACTTAGCAACCATCGTAACGTCAGTTAGTTTACACATCACGACTGTCACATGGTCTTATGACGAGAGTTCCCGAGATTTCACGAGAGTTAATAGACCATTTTGAAGTGTTATATGGGTGTTTTTCGATAAGACACTTGTAAGCTTGTCGTTGGTTATCTGTTAAGTTGTATTTAGTGGATGACACCCGCCACTGCCGAGAGGTGGCCCATAAGAAACAGGCACGAAATACGAAACTATCAAGTGCTTATTCCCGCTTATATTGCGTGCCAACCTATTTTATGCATGCCATGCAGACATTATGTCAATGACAAAATATACATTTTCCGGGATTCTCCTGCCCACTTTTCCCTTCGGATTGTTTGACAACGGCATGTGGGTACTAGTCAGGTGCAGATCTAGAAGGGGGCGGATCAGGCGAACGCCCCTCTCTATTTTTCCATACATACATATATAGTATAATTATACAAAATATATAGTATACACACTATCATGGACATATTCAATCTATGAAAACTAGTGAAATAGTGTCACTTTCTTGTACAGATACCGCCGAAACGTATCACCGAAATTCATCGCATTAAAACACGTTAATTAAATATTTGTTGTCCACATAATAAACATTTAGCAAAGATTACGCCCACCTCAACAGTACAATCTTAGATCCGCGTGTCTAGTATGGTGGGATTTTGTAAGTGTATGAAGCTTGCTCAAAGTCGGTATAACACAATCGCTGGTTAGCCTGACATGAGGCGTTGTTTATGTAAACAATTCATTTTTATTTGAAACATTACGAGATATTGCCATCGCCTAGAGAGCCGTTTATAACAGCTCAAGTAGTTGTCAACGTCTGTTTTGGGACTGGCATGCACAACTGGCGGCATTTTTGAATGCATTGCTAAGTCGACATAAATCGGGACTTCTCGTTAATTTCCGTCACTTTCTCTTAGTTTCCGAATATGTCTAGTGGATTTCGTTCGTGTGAATTAAATGTGGGAAGGAAATATTATTTCGAGAAAAAAAGTAATTTAGTACAACACATGCATTTTCCTGAAAAGACTTACGCGCATGCGTACTAAAGGCCGTTGTTCCACTTTTCTTTTCCTGGTAGGAACTCGGAACGTTCATGTAAATATGAAGACTTCATTAAAGGCATGTGTTCTGTATTTATTTTGTAGAAGAGTTGCAAAGAAAAGAAGTATTTAACGAATTGATTCATCTTTTACGTCAAACGACATTTTAAGCATTCTTTAGGTGTCAAGCAAAAAGTGGGTGCGTGAACTTGGCAGAAAAGAACGCTTGTATTGTTTTTAAATGTTTTTATCGACGGTAATTTGCTAATCTCGCTCATTTAAATTCCATTTGTTTGTATGACGTCTTTGCCTTTACATCTAAACTACATCTTAGGACACATTGAAAACTTGTTCTTGCGAAAGGGTTACACTACCACCGTGTAAATCTTTTAACGTTTCGCGCCATTAACTTACGCTTACATTAACATGAATTCGGAAGGCACCGGTATTATCTTATAAAACACTGTTCATCCTTTAGAAATTAACTCAAACCCTTTACATATCTCACGTTGTTCGTGTTACCCAAAGGAATGGTAAGTTATTAGAAAGCGTCTACACGACTTTGATCTTTGTACAACCGTCGCCAGGCAACACTTATGACGTGTAATGGTTGACTTACAATTACCATAGTAACAGACCGTGTCATTACCAGGTTTGTACAATACTAGATGGATAAACTGCGCCTAGCGTGCTTCAGGGTGGCGGGGTCAAATAAAAGGTCTTGTTTTGCAACAACTGTATTATTTTATATCGCACTTTATCCTTAAAACACAGATAAATGTGTAATGTTGTACAAATTGGCAAAATTTATGAGCAAATGCTCCTGTTACGTATAACAGCACCATGCGTCGAGTGCACTTCGATAATGTAGATTCCCCCATAATTGGCGAGATGTTAATTCTGTTCTGGAAAAAAAGATTCACGTTCTCTACATTCTTTTTCTGCACAGGTCAAACAATTATGTTAGATGTAGCAATAGAAGCGTTAAATAAGTGCCATACTTTCGCATTATTGCGACGTCTGTTTGTGGTATGTGTCTTTATTTACAACAATACACTCTCTGTTCGGGTTGAACATTTCAGGAAACAACGTTGCCAGAAAAAATGCTCCTTTTATAGACTACCCGTACATCCGGACAGCACCGGCATTCGGATGACTGATATAGAACTGTAAAAGTCAACGGTCTGGACAAAAAGAATCCAGCCTGTCAAAATATGAATATCCCTTCCCACCGACCCACCCCGAATTTTTTTTATTCAAAGCTGGTTCACCTTTTATTATCATAAAATATTTCTATTTTGGACCCGGCGTGATACATATTAAAGAAAACTATCTAATCGACCAAAGTAGCAACACAGACATTAAAACAAATCAACAACAACAAAACAACAACAACACCAAGAAACATTGAACTGCGACGATGAAGCAAGATCAAATCTGAATAGAAGAGGAAGTTGGTAGCAGTTATACACGCTTTTTTTTATCATTGATACGTATCATTACACCCATGTAGACCCTGTAAGATAATTGAACACTTATGTATTATTTCCAGGTCACATATTAAAATGTGTGACTATATATTTACACTATATTTTTATAAACATCAAAAGCGTTTTCAAGTCGCCAAATCGGCACTTCTCTGCCAATCAACCCATTTGTGAAGCCCCATACGAGCAATAACTGTATTCTTCCAGGTGATCTGCGGAGAGGTGGTTCTACCCAAATATTGTGCCTAGGGTATTATTTCACTAAAAGAGGCTACACTTCGGAATAATGGACATATGATGGTTTCGTTGAGATGCATTAAAAATAACTACGCTTATTTCTATTCCATCCCACACGCTGTCACTTTTATAAGTTTAGGCAGCGCCACTGTTACATATGCCGATATTGAACAGCCCTTGTTATCGCGGTAATCTAGTAAAAACGCAAACGCCGGAAATGTCACAGGGTCACGTGATTCACGTGATTAGGCGGGAAACAGGTGCACGAAGGACTGAAGTGAAAGATTGGCGAAAGATAACAAAATGTTACTGTAACAAAATCACGCAGCACGCGAATGGATGGCAGAAAAAGTCAATCGGAGTTATTTGTAACCGGATTGGTCGGTAATTGAAAAGAAACTTGCGAATAAACAATCCATTTTCAATGTGCGGCAAGTGCTCGTGACTGAACGATGGGTTAATTAAGGACGATTGTATGTCGTTGAAAAATTAAATCCTTTGAACTATAAAGCTGAACGTGACTAGCTGCAGATGTAATACATGTATATGTATAATTCAAAAGCAGATCATCATCATCCTCCTCGTCATCATCATCATTACCATCTCTTACAATTCTACGAGTCCTTACTGAGATTTTATCTAAATGAAAACTTGACATCTTTTCGATATTATTATTATTATTATTATTATTATTATTATTATTATTATTATTATTATTATTATTATTATTATTATCATTATTATTAAACGAACATCTTATTTGACATGCTGGTTGATATAATAAATTTGCGAATACAAACTTTGCCGTTATCTTTTGCCCATTTTCCTTTTAAAAAGGTGCACTTCAGATCAGACAGTTGGTACTATTTTTCTTAGGCCAATTAAAAAAACAGAAAAAAAAAACCCAGAAAAAAACAAGAAAAACAACAACAACAACAACAAACAAAAAACTTCTAAAGGCTAAAAAATTACCCAACTTTCTTTTATTTAAACAGTCAAAGGCCAATATATTACCCAAGGACCCAACTTTCTTTTATTTTGACAAAGTCATTCAATATTCATGTATTAAAAAGATAATTACATAATTACAACATACATTGTTTACCTTTTTGACTCTTGGAAACGGTTACACGTGCTCGATGACGTCATGGGTTTATAAGTCAGCCCGATCGATTGCCATGTTCGTTTTGATAAGATCTCGTGGCGTTGATCTGCACCGGTTTTGTTAAATCAAACCATGAAATTGAAAAGTTTCAAATGTCTTAGGTTACGCCAGTGTTCATGACATCGGGGTACAGATGGCCATTGCGGTGGTATTTTTTAATCAGATCAGTTTGTTTCTTCAAATACGGTCTTTATTAGTCGTAGATTGTTGAATTTGAATGAAATAAGTAATTACTAAATCTCTTATTATGATTATAATTATAATTATTATTACAATTATTATTATTATTATTATTATTATTATTATTATTATTATTATTATTATTATTATTATGTGATGATGATGATGATGATGATGATGATGATTACAATGATGATGATCATGATGATGATGAAGATGATGATTATTATTTGTATTATTATTATTAAATATTTATTAAATAAATTATCATTTTTCATTTTTTATTATTATTATTATTATTGTTGTTGTTATTATTATTATTATTATTATTATTATTATTATTATTATTATTATTATTATTATTGTTGTTGTTGTTTTTGTTGTCATCATCGTCATCGTCTCCGTCCTTCTCTTCCTCCTTACTCCCCCTTCTCCTTCTTCTTCTTATTATTATTGAGACTTTTACCGATTTATACTACAATATAATATATAGTAAATATGTATTATCCAGTTTTGCTTTTATTCTTTCAGCACATTATTAACATATTCACTGAAACAAATATAAGTACAAATGCTTTAATCCAAAGAACCTATGTATAACTGTTTGTTCGTGAAAATATGTAAACATGTCAATTATATATTTGATTCTTTATAATAATTTTTATAATAATATTTGTTATTTGCTTTGTTCATTTTAAATTACTTAGAAATTCCCTTTTATTTAATGATATTTCATGCTCGTACATGAAAATAATTGCTTTTACATTCCACTTTAAGCACATTTAAGCAAAACAACAACAACAAAACCCCAAAACAAACAAAACAACAACAACAACAAAAACAAAAACAAATAACAAGACATGCTGGGTTTTTTAACATTTATCCCCTTGCGGTCTGGCTTCAATCTCTTATCCTAGATCTGAAACCGCAAATCACGATCAATGTTGCTGTGACCTTGACTTTTGCGCCACTGACAAAAAATCCACAAAAAAACAGCAACAAAAAACACAATAAAACGCCCCAAAAAACACAAAAGAAAAAGACACTTAAACAAACAACAAAAACATACACACAACAACAACCACAAACTAACAGGGGAAATCTGTTCTCATCATAACAGTCGACCGGATAAAATCACGTTAACCTGCGCTTAAACCTTGACCTTAGCGCCAGTGACCCCCAAAACAAACCATGTTTGATATACTTATGACTAATCACCTTACCAAGTTTAAGATACGTAGGCTCATGCATTGCCGGATATCAGTCGGAATAAAAAATACGCTCAAGGACATTGCGACCATGACCTTTGCTTTTCCGTTGTCAAAATATCGATACAAATATCAAATATGAATTACTGCACTGCACACATTGCTTTACCTATTTCCGCATTATTGTGTGTGTGTGTGTGTGTGTGTGTGTGTGTGAGAGATAAAGAGGGAGAGAGAGAGAGATTTTTAAATATGACACCGTATCTTTTCTAATGGGATGGATTTCTTTATTATAATATGGGTGGGCTTTGAAGAAAAGGTCGCTTATTAAAACCAAACTAGTTTGAAGTGAGTAATTTTACTTAATTTAATTTTAAACTAAATGCAGTGATGGATTCTGGTCTAATTTAGACAGTTAAGATAAGTATAGGGTTTCAGGGAGGTCTAATAAAATACCAGACAATGTGGCTACGCACCAGTCTGCGCATGCGTTAACATCGGACCCTCGCAAATTCACACCAACTTGCTTAAACGAAGCGTACACCGTGTCAAGAAAAAAACAGCAAGCAGAACCAGCGAAAAACAGGGAGCCCGTCCCTTCTGGCATCCACGGAAGGAAAAGCAGACTTGATACAAATACAAAAATAGAGGCATGTAATTCAAGGCGCCGCACAAGGCGTATGAAATATGATTGAGACATATATTAGGACATGCAAGAACAACTTAAAAATCCCCTTCCTACCACTTCTCACAAAGCAAGGATTATCAATTATCGTCATAACTAACACGCATACATGACTGTTGACTGTATCCCTGTCCTTTTTCTGTTAACAAGGGTTTTGTTAGTATTGTTTAATCTGCTACCATGATTGTCTAAAAGTCGCTTAAAATGCTTTGATAAACCTCGCCCATCACATCCACGATCATCTCTCTCATCCTTGTTGCCCAAACCCTTCTGTATTGTTGGTAAGTCTGTCCGTCTATCTGTTCGTTCCGATAAATCTCTCACATCATTCCCCGCCAACTCCGCAATCATCTTACTCATTCTTGCAACACACCAACCACCTTGTATTGTTCTCAAAGCCTGGTTCCCGGACCCTCCTCATATTTCCCCATGTCTTAGATAAGTGCAGACACACGCAGCCGGCAATCAGTCGGTGTGGACCTGCCAAACCAGAGGCTATCAACAGATCAGTGATCCCGTAGTGCCAACCAAGTCACATGATAACAGAACAGAACCTCCAGATATGGGGATGGGTAATTTTATTTTGTTCAGAAAAATATCAACAAACCAACAATGCCCAATTAAACCATCATTGTATACAGTCACTTATTAAAAAAAATTGCCACATTCAGACAATTTAAACGCGTACAAACAAGACAGGGTTTCTTAGCGGATTTCGAATAAAGGCCATAAGTTATGAGACGTTCACCGCTCTGTTCCCTGCATACCCTAACTAAAGAACTGATTACTGAAATCTTCCATGAATTTGACTTAATCTGAAACCAGATTAGCACACCTTAGCACGTCTTATCTTCATTAGCCCACCTGTTTTTTGCCCAGATAAGTTTGTTTCGTGCACCTGTATTACGCCGAAGGAAATTGTCTTCATTTTGAAAAAAACAACAACACACAAGTATGTACTTCTACAAAAATAGTTAGAATTAAGACTGAAATTGACGGAATTTGTCTTTCTTAGCAAAGTGTGTATTTTCATAAAACAAGACATATAAAAGATAGATATGCCAGTTGCCTTGTAAATAAAGGAGTCGATTTTGACGCCTTGACGCCATTGCATCTCAAAGCATGGGTTCGCGTCCCGGTCGGAGCCAGGATTTTCAAACGAGGTGGTTTTTTAAGTTCACCTACTAGGTGTCGGTAATTCTACCCAGACAGTGGCTTTGAACCTGGATTCTCCACCTACTAAAATAGACCGACATCACTATGTCATTGAATAGAAAATATGTGGATCACAAATAGCATAGGACAAAAATCAAACTGAAATCATTCACGAGCATACAAACTTAACAATGGAAGTAAGTTATATAATTCAAGTGCATACAAACTTGACAATGAAACTAACTTATATAATTCATCTTCATACAAACGTGATAATGAAATTTACTTGCATACACACGTGACAATTAAAGTAACTTATATAATTCACGTGCATACAAACGTGACAATGAAAGTAACTTATACAATTCACGTGCATGCACACGCGACTATGAACGAAATTTATATAATTCACGTGCATACAAACGCGACAATGAATGTAACATATATAATTCACGTTTATACCAACGTGACAATAAAAGTTATTTATATACGAATTATATATAATTGATTATATAGTTCAAGTGCATACACACGTGACAATGAAAGTAACTTATATAATTCACGTTCATACAAACGTGACAATGAAATAAACTTTATAGTCCACATGCATTGAAACGTGACAATGAAAGTAACTAATGTAACTCACGTGCATAAAAACGTGACCAAGAAAGTACCTTATATAATTCACATGCATACAAACGTGACAATGAAAGTAACACATTTTTGCACAGGTGACCTCCAGTTAAGAAGATAAGCAATATTCTTTTTTATATCAGGTTGATTCCATAATATTCTTAGACATTGCCAGTGTATTCTTTTTGCAACATTGAACCTTGTTCCTCAATACTCAAAATGAAATATAAATCGCCTTTTAAGCTTATTTAATATAGTTTTATTCTCATATACTGTTGTTTCTTATTTTCTTACCTCTGATAAATAACGTCAATTGTTCAACTTATCTTAACACTTTACAATTAACCGTCAACTTTTGTACATCATTTTTCTACCAATAATAAATAGCTGAAAATCGTATACATACACACAACATGATAAGTATTACTTTATATTATATTCAAGTTTCCCCATAAGACAGCAAATATCGCATAGCAATCATGAGCTCACGAAAAGATCAAGAGATATCGAAAAGTTTTTTCCATTATACCGACAAGATGACAGTTTTGTCTGTCTAAGTGATGTTTGATTAGGAAAGTATCAATAATTTGTCACTTTTTTTTCTCTTTGGCTGTCTCTCTTTAAACTGTCAGTAAATTTGTATTTGTTATTCACTACTGGACTAGGAACGCAATTCGTTTCGGCATACAACAGGTCATAATATGTTATTGCGTTCAAGTGTTGCCTGGTGCAAAACTAGCATTCAGTTTTTTCATAGATATTCAGTGATTGAAATTCCAAAAGTAAAAACGTCAGAAACATTTACATTAATCCGATAGGATGACATTTTTGTCTTGAGATGTTGCTTTGATGAGGAAAGTATCAATAATTTGTCCACGAATGTTCGACACTGTCTTTGAGTTAATATGATATAAAATTGATATGTGTAAATGCTTAACGACCCTTAACACGTAAAGTACGGTGATTTTAATTTTGAAACTGTAGTAATATGGACATACCCTTTGGAAATATATGTATATATGTGTGTATATGTGTATATGCGTATATGAATACATGTATATATGTATATATGCATATATGTATATTTTGTATATATGTATAAATGTATATTGAAATGTTGCAATGTAATTAATTAATATATTTAACACGAAACAGACATTTTCTGTTGCTTTTCTTCCATTTTATTCGTTTATGGACTTGTACGACAATATGAAGATTTAAATCATATTCTGAAAATTGAAAGCTAAAATGGAATCGAGATTTCTTTTGAAAAAATACCCATTTTCAGATATATTAATTCCTTTTGCTGTTATATTGGTGTTTGAATAGTTATTGATTGAAATGTTGTTATGTGGGTGTTTGAATATTATTCCTTGAAGAACTTCATTATTTCTATGATATCAAATGAATATTATAGCATGGTATCTACCTACATAAAAAACATAGGCATAAGGACTATTTCTAATGGCGGACACGTTGACATTGTCTATATGGCATGCCTTCTTAGTCTTAGAGCTAAGGACTGAACTGCAATACCCAAATAATGCATCTTACAACTCCTATAGCAAATAGGACAAATGTTTTAAAAAAGACGATCATAGCCAATGCTCTCCACTCCTACTCGTACTTTAAGCATTCGATAAGTCTAATCAAATGACATCTAACTGCATTTTATCTGATACATTTACCTATTTAGTATTACCACATACTAAAACATGACGCATCAGAATTTACTCAAGATATTGGAAGTGACATTTTGTTTATTTGATGTCGGTATACTGTCTTCATCAGCGAGTCAAGGACTGGCCCATTATATCAAAATGATGAATGTTAAAACGGTTCTGCAAAAACAGAAACGACAAGTCTCTCTCGACAGCCTTCCATCTTGATATGCAAATGAGCTCAGGGGATTCTGGGATACGGAAACCGTGAGCGTTATCAGAACTCTTGTGTTGTAATTGTCACAGAAACGTTAGACAGGTTGTCAGCTATTTAAGCTTTTTCAGTGCACGAATACAAATTGCTGCTAATACACTTTTGTGATGTCGTAGTGATAACACGGGTGGAGCGATCCCATCATTTAGTCGTCAGTCATACAGGTTTAGAAAATCTCAGCGGGATTCATTTTCTTCCTCTGTTTCTGATATTGAACGAAGATTGCGTACAGCAAAGTAAAGCCTACAACCAATCTCGATGTTTTTCGCAAATTAACCACGATTACACTCGGGCGTTGTTGCCAAATTGTGACTGTGATATTCTTTTTTTTACAGACGGGAGCAATCCGTAAATATATCCGGTTTTTGTTGTTAAAAGTTGAAATTCTGCAGTTATTTATTCACAAGTTAATAGAACAGATAATATAGAAATTTTAAATAGTTTTTCAATATTGACTATACTTTATTATCTCTCCAAGACAAAAAGTTGTCTAAAATACAAAAATCTTTTGCCATATATATCAGTTGTTGAAAAGAACTCATGGAAACATCAATTGGTTGCTACATTCCCGATGAAAGTCATACTGCATGGTCAAATTATCATGGCAAGAAAACGACTTTTTATATAAAAAAAATATGCCTTAGAAGGTATTAAAGTAAAGATGAATTTCATATATCTCTCTACACTTACTCACTGTACAGTGTATTACTCCGCGTCAGAGCTCTTTCCTGCCTCAGAAGGTCTTAAAGTAAAGATGAGTTTTATCTATCTATCTACACCTACACAATGTACAGTGTATTACTCTGCGTCGGAGATAGATTTTTTTTTTTTGCAAGAAACTTAGTGCCTAACTGGAGAAATATAATAAAGGCTAGTTATTTTTTTTCATCATGAACATTTTAATAATGTGTTTCGTGAAAGTTAAAATATTAGTTTGAGTAAAAATCTTTCAAAATCTGGTTAAAACATAATTTCCACAACTAGAAATTAGTTTGCTAGGAAATGAACATTTCAAAAATGTAGAAGTGGCTGTGTAAAAAAAAAGATTTTAAAAGTGTAAAAAACATGTTCTGGAAGTGTGAAAATGTATCGTTTCAACAGTATGTGGACGCGCCATCGAGGTAGCGCTCTTTTTAGAGTGGTTATTAAAATAATGGAAGGTCAAGAGTTTTTTTTCTTGGGTCAACAGATCCCACTTGTAAAAGGGGTTGAACATGTCGGCGTTATCTCGGGAACTGTCCAACTAGCCATTGTTCCATGACGAATGGTCATTTCATAGCAATATTCCATGTGAAAGTGTTCTTGACAACTTGTTTATCGTGTAACCTTACCATGTGAAAGTTGCTTTAAGTTCTTGTTTATGTTGTTATCTCACCATTTTATAGTAGTGAACATAGGATAAAAACACCAATGGTACAGAAGGCAGAACATGTGCCCTTGTTTTTTATTTGTTTTTAAGGTTGTTTGTTTTGTTTTTTTTGCTTTGTTTTATTTTGTTTCTTTCTTGCTTATAAAGTACATACAAAAGGTTTGTTTTGTTTGTTTAATTTGTCTGTGTAGAATCACTGGCGCACTGCAAGTCAGCTGGCAGACCTTCTCACATTAAGTCCTTCGTCCCGAACGGGACTCGAACCCAAACGTTGAGAGGCTAAGCAATCACAGCATACCGATGTTATATACAAAAGGTAGGTTTTTCTTTGTATAACTGAATACATTATACAGGAATTTATGATTTCAATTTGAAGGTGTGTTGCACATACTATTTTCCTTTATAAAACATATGAGTATTGTTTTGTTCTATTTGTATGAGCATGTTTCTTTAATGCTTATTATGTGTGAATAGAAAGTATCATTTTTAAGTAAAAAAAAATCAAAATCTGAAATTAGGTAAAACTAATGGTGTTGTTGGTTGACCAAAGACGGCGGGGTGAGAGGGTGGGGGTGGTGAAAGAGATTGAAAAACAGAAAAATAGATACAAAAACAAACGGTGTGTGTGTGTGTGTGTGGAAGGGGGGTGGGGGTATATTTATTCTTGTTCTGGAGTATATACATTTTTTACTAAATAAATATATATATATAATTAGTATGGCTTTCAATAGAAGGATAATTCAGTTATTCAGTTTTTTATCCCCTCCCCACCCCCACCTCACCCCCCCCCCCCAAAATAAAAAATAACAAAAGTACGTTGCTATCTGATCTCCTTTTGATATTTTTGTGTGTTCGTTATTTGTTGAAATCTGAAATAAAAAAAAAGGAACACACAAAATAGATGTAGTTGATTAGTTCTAATTTGACCGTGCTTCAAAAATATGTTCTTGCACTTGCAATAAAATATTTCCCATCCACCTTAATTCAGGCAACACTAAATGCATTACGAGGGTGCCGAGAAATGGAGGATGTTATCGTAATTGTCTATCGCCGTTCTACGTGCACCCTTTCTTTGGTTTCCCTTTGTTGCGCCATGTAATTTGCTATCAAAGATATCACCGTATCACTTGCAAACTCTCGCGGACTTAAAATACATTGAAAGACGCGCGTGCAATGAGCAAATTTAAAGTGCATTTCAAGTACATTTCATTACAATTTCTTTCTAACACGTTATTTTTGTCTTAAAATGTTTGAAATTTTAATTTCTAAGTGAACTGCCTTAACAAAAAGCACAAATAGCATTTAAACAATCTTGTCATTTCGTATAAGTTATTTTTAAGTTTATTAATTACATAATTTCATGGAACCATGTCGATATACAGGTACACGTACTTGTACATTTCAATAGTTTTACGCAAAAGATGAAATATTTAATATTTGTATGCCATATATGATGACTTATATACTAAATATAGAATTTAGCATTTATGGAGACACGTTTTAACGAATAAGATGCAAGAGCAAATAATTAACTAAGACCGGAGCGACATTGTACGACCTGAATTAAATTGAACAAAGGAAATATCCATTGATTGGTGAATGATTAATTAGGATGTTGTGAATTTATTGATAACGAATCACGAATAATATTTTTGGGAATTCCGTTGACCATGAAACCGATCGAAATGAAAAAATGTGATACAATAATTAACTTGTGTCTCTTGCATTTAAAAAGTATCTTGAATCTAATAATATAATCTAATAAATAAAATCGTTGATTAAGGGCATAAAATATTTGGTAAATTGTAAAAGACATACAAAGACAGCCTTAAATGAAAGCAAGACTTAATCAATATATTGTAGCAATTGAGATTTTGTGAAGGACTAGTATTCATAATATCTGACTCAAGCTATAAAATCCAAGACAAAAAAGGAATATAATATATATAAAATATATGAGTTTTAAACAATTGCCCGTTTGTTGATGTTACGTTTATTTTTCTTTACCTTTTCGACAAAAAACAAACACACGAGAAATGTCTCTTAACAAATTATATTACCAACGCTTGTCGAAGTCTGAAGTCTACATGTGTATTTACACCAATGGTCGATGATACGATTTTTATGAGCAAAAATCCACTGTCTAAACAAATGTTTTGCATCCGAATGTATTCAACGTTTAACTGATATTATGATTCGTAAACAACATCAAAACCCACATTGACTGTTAGCTCTTATGCAATGTTTTTGGCGAAAGCACTGCCTTACTGACAAGGTGCATGTGTTGCAGTCGATACCCCATCCCTGCAGTGTAACCATTCCCTCCACAGCAACCTCTTCATTCAGCGAGTGACCGTGGGTCAACTGAGGCATGTTCCGGCCAGCTAGTGGCCACCCTAGAGAGCCAGGTGCGAGCGTGTGCAGGCCGTGCAGGAATGTGCAACAGTCTCGTTTTTGTACTTCTACCCGCCCGCCCTGCAAGGAACAGCGCCACGCTGACTCAGTTGGCGCTCGCCATGCGCTTTGGTGAAAAATCCCCATTTCTGTGTTTTTACGACATGCATGGAAGTACAACTGGGGTTTAGGATGTATTTTTGTTTTGTTTTTACGATTTTATTCTTAGGTTTGCCCAATATAAGTCGCATCCACACATTTATAGTCATAAAGGCGATCTTTCGAGCTTTATTTCCGCATTTTAGGTGGAAAAAAGTACAAACTTGAATTTTTAATGTTACAGTTTCCTATGGCTTACTCACATCAATATGTTAATTGTCAATACAGTGATAATTAGAGGAGGGGTAGGCGTTTTTTTTTTTTTTTAAATTTTATAAACAGCACATTCACAATTTTGACGAGATTAACTTCTTATTACCCATAGAGAATTGATTCATATACCATTATTATTAACATAGTTATCTAGATAAAGGGATAATGCCAGTGCCCTTTTATGGTATGATTAAGATGTTGTGTGCGTATTTATGAAAACTTTGCATTTTAAGAAGATTTGTTTCAATTTATTACACTTAAGAAAATTTAGTTGATCTTTTCAGTTTTTGTTTAAATTTTACATAAAAAGTATGCGCATTTATTGATTCTCAGAACCTTAAAAATGAAGATTTTAAAATTTTTGTGAGCTTTTTCATTAAACGTCTTTGAACAGTTGAAAATACATTGCCAAGGTAATTAAACTGTGAGAACATAACAAGTGACATTCGTACCAACTGTCATTAATTCGATTAACTATAAAAAACACTTTAAAATATACAACCTCATAAAAACCATTTGAAAGCTTTTGTTTTTAATGTTGTCCTTTTCTATATTATGTGTATCTTCGGTCTCAATGGTGTCTCAGATATGACGACTTGCATATGAACGGTGATCTGTCGGGAAATGCTTACATTTTTGTTTTGTGTGGGCATTTCAATATGACTCTATCACAATTTCAATTTTCATCTATTAATTATGTTAATATAAATATTGTTTTCCAGTACAGAAATTATGCAATATTTTGTTAGACACTACTTGTTTTATCTCCATTTATTTACCAACCAAACCGTATAAGCCACTTTGTCACACACGGTCAAATTTGATTTGTTTTATTTGATTTTTGCTTACAAAATCAAACTTTGTTGAACCACAATGAATTTCGCGTCTCCATAATGTGTTTGAAATGATTGATGTCTTATGGTTTAGAAAAAATTAAGTGTCGCAATACTTTTCAATAATTTAAGCCTTTTATGCTTAACATTTCAAAAATCTCAAAACTGCGCATACAGTAATATATGCCATACGTAAATCATAACAAAATGCTGATTAACTCAACAGTGCCGCAGTTATTTTTAAATACATTTCAAAGGCATATCGTATGGTTATGTATGACATGCAAGTACGCGAAACGATTTAACGTTCCGTTTATTTATTCGTTCCATTTACTAAACTACCTGTTCATGGACACAATGTACCAGGCGCTAGCTAGTGCCCGGAATTTCGAATTTTCGACACAGACACAAGAAAGTACAAAACATTAAACAAAACAAAAATTCTATCTCTATCTGTTCACGAGGTGTGACGCAAATCTCGCGCCTGGCAACTGCCGCTTTCTTGGCTGCTTCATATGTATTGCAGTTATATCTGTTTCTTAAAAATCGGACAACACGCAGAATTTGATATGAAAGGAAACGTTGAGATATTTTAAAAACACCACAACCATCGATGCAGCCACGTGCAACATTTCTGACGACTGATGTTTGGTGCTGTTTTTTTGGTTATGCATTTTTTGTGAATTTCTCACTTTTCTGTGGGTTAAATTTAGACATTCATGCCAGATATTGACATTTTCTTGGACATATTTAATTTATGTGATATAGATATTAAAATTAATTCTTTAACGCCTGTATGTTTTGCCGTTTTGTATGAAGCTTTTGGCATGCATCTGCTTTTAGAAGAACTTTCGGATACGTTGTTTCTGGTTTATTCTGAAATATTTTATAACAATTTTAAAACATAAAATATTGATAAAATACTTAATTTAAAAAAAATCTATTAAACACTGTCTGTGCTAGATAATACATGCAATCGTGTTTAATTTTAAATTTGCATGGCTTGAAAAACTTATTAGAAATTACGATGCGATCTTAAGTATAAGATAATGGAGATTCATACAAAAATAATGTCGTATAGACGCAATCAGTCCATTATTTCCACAGATAATGTTAATGAGAAGTCAACCGACAGCCGTACCGAAAACTGTTTCGTCTGTTTAGATGGTTGTCAATTACTTTTCTCATTATTTTTCTACTAATAAAATATTGTGACCATCTTTGAAGCAAATGACATCATTATTTCTTTGGCGTGCCGTCATTACGTAGCTTATTATACGTCATCACTTTGTCTTTTGTATCTCAAATTGACATGCTGCCTTGGATGATATTGAACTTTCTGAGCCACGCTGCACAGTTAGCTATTTTTAAAACTACGAAAATCACGTGACCCCTTATGTTTGAGCTCATCCACGTCATCCGCTGTGACCTCGATGTCTATTTTTAGCAGGAATCCCAATTGTTCCTATTTATAGATTTGCAAACAATGAACATTTACGTTTTGGTTAACTAGTTTTACTGCCTTTAAATTGAGATACTGTTGAAAATCGTCAAAGCTTAGATAAAGTATGATTTTTTTTTGCTGCAGAAATCATGTACAAATACTCCAAACAAAGAGAATATATTGTTACATATATTTGATATAGGCAAACTGTCGGATACCACCTTTGAGAGAAAAATCATCTGCAGGGGAAAATGCCGTGCAGTCTTGCATCAAGCCATAGAAGCCATAGAACTAGTGACCCACGTTTAAACTACGATACACGAAAACTATTATATCTCCTCTCTTCAGGGGACGCCGCGTGCAATTATTTAATAAACCATCTTGGAAACATGATTAATCGGTATATTCGTTGGGAGGTATTTATTCTTACCTTATAACCCATTGACATGTTTCTCCCGTTTATTTGACTTAAGTTGACTGGCTGCTGTTCACATCGGCGCATCAGCACTACCAGATGTCTGAGTTCTATAAACTGATGCGATGTTAATTGGCCGTGTGGCAGGCCCTTGTTTTAAGCGGACCGTGGGCTTGATGCCGCTACATAGCATTGCCAGGTAGCTCGATTGGTAATTAAACCAACCAAATGTGGCTTTATGAAGACCTGTGCCAGTGACCTTGGGAGCAATTTTTCAAATTTGCAGCATAACGTGGCTCTAACGCAGTGTCTGTTTACTGGCGTTACGGGGAACCCAATCGCCGTGTGTGGCGCAAAGCCCACCCTTGAAGGCAGGCCGGCAAGGAAGCCATGCAGCCACCAACATAAACTGGTACGAGTGCAAGAATAAGTAGTAAATAATATTCCCGAAACAACAGCGGCATAGACCCAATAAAATATACATAATCCGTGCGCGCGATCCGCTGTTTATTGCTGGATCAAACATGGGAAAGTATTGCATGTGTATATTACCTACAATCAAACTGCGTTTGTTAGTGTAAGTTTGAAACATTCTCTGAGTTGTTTGTAAGTTTATTGAAGTTTCTGGTACGCTTGGACACTTCGAAAAGAGAAATGTGCCATATATTTTGTACTCTAATATAATTTAATTGTAAAAGACTGCACATCCTAAATTCTTAAAAGATAATTAAAAGGAAATTTTAAATAAGCAATGCTTATGTATGACGAAACTGCTGAAGTTGGTTAAACCTTTTAATGAATTATATCTTACCACTCCCAATGCTAGCAGGTGCACGATGATCATTTTAAGTGGTGTTTCTTGTTAGACTGGTGTGGATTAAGGTATAGATATGTAATAGTGACTTAATTGAATCCCGACAAAAGATATATCACATTATTCAGCATTGTATTTTGGATTATTTTCCAAATTTTAACAACTTTTCATCTCAGCTAACTGAAGTTTTGCGAATTTTTATGTACTAGGGCGACGTCCTCAAAACTGACTTTAATTATTCTCATACATGTCAAAATTGGATGAATAAAAAATTAAGAAAACACAGTATTATCATTTGTTTTCTACATTTTTATTAGAGTATACTTTTCTAAACAAAAATACTCCAAAAACATGTGGAAACGCACTTCTTTCTTTCTTTGCTTTAATTTTGCTTTTTTGGACGAATCTTCCTCGCTGATCGCGATTTCTTGTCGCCATTTTGAAGTGAAGAAATTGATGCGATTTCATAGGATAAAATTGAAAAACTTAAATCATGTGATTTTATTCTCGGAAGGCCGAGTGTTGACGTAATTGATCGAACATGTAACATCGTAAAACGCTAAATGCCGACATTACACGAATATTCATGAGATTGATTACACATCTAATACCTTAGGAGTTTTACTTAGTTTTATTTAGATTATTTAATAAAAAACGGCACGAATCTAAACAGCTTTGTTTACATCTACATTCAAAAGCATGTAGTCCTTGACGTAGTGGAAGAGTCGCCGACATGTAACTCCTCTGACTGTTTAGCCTCTCACCGCTTGGATTTGAGTCCTGTTCGGAGGAAAAGACTTAATGTGGAAAGATCTTTCAGCTGGCATGTGGTGCGCTGGTGATTCTACCCAGACATTTGTATGAGGTCTTCCTCTACAAAAATAGCCGGACGTCAGTTTAATGGTCACACTCTTTCGCTGCGATGTAACAACAACAAACCAACAACAACTATCAATCAAATGCGTCCAATTAAAACATACGTATGTTCATGCACATGATTATAAATAACAAATATTTTTTCTATTATCAATTCATTGAAAATATAAGTTTTCATACAAAAGTATCAAATTATTATTAAATAAGTTATTTTTCTAACTTAAATTAAGACTTTTGCATTAAATTTAAAAAGAGTCTCTAAGACGGAAGAAAATGACATTTTTAAATATTTTATGAATCGGGATTAAGTTTAACTAAAGATAATCAAGGATAATCATAGCGATGGCTCGGTATCTAACCCGCGACCGCGATATTCCAAAAAATTGTAGTTGTATGGTTTCCTTGCTAACGCTCAAGCAGTTTCACGACTGGTTGGTCCGGTGTCAGGATACTGTGTCTGGTATCGTGCCATGTCACGATATGCTATACACAGTAAAGGTAGCACTATATCTGCTTCAAATGGGCACTGTATCCTGATAACTGAAAAATTTGTTGGTTGGACGAAACCCAACACATAAACACACAGTCATCTTAATAGCATATACTTTAAACGGAATAACAAGTTTTGTCTTCACTATTTACTTTTTTATCAATCTTATTACTTCTGTTTCTCTCTAGTTGGTCGAGTCTTTTATGAAATAACCCCACCAATTTTATTTTGTTTATTTGCATGATGATTATATCCTATCTATATAGAATCCGCAAAATTCCTGGTTTGGTCTGTTTCTCTTCAAACGTAAACACTTAGGTTTAACTAGAAAAAAATGAGTGAACATTTTACTAACCTTTAAAAATTTATATCCAAATATTTTAGCTGGGTATTATTTACTGCACTTTAAACTGTGCACTATCACACCTTTGTTGAATTTATAACCCAATCACGAGATAAATGTTACAATTATATACATAACACTTGGAGACATCATTAACTTAGAAGGGAACAAATTTGGAATGTAAAATTAACAAATTGCTTTTTAAACCCAGCCTCGTCCACTAACATTCGCTTGTTTTCGGACGTATCTGTCACTGACCAAATAGCCAGTTTTACGCTATTACCATTTATGATCTAATAATTGAAACGGTACGTGGTACGCTGTTTACCGTAGTAATCGTACAACGGCAGCCCGCGGGTAATGTTCGCGTGGGACGTAATTACAATGATGAATATCTCTGGACAATTTGTCGTATTATCGCCGAAGTATCCAAATTGCATCGACATAAACCCTTTACCTATCATTTGCAGTTTCGATTTAACAGATTGTCACCGAATGATACGGTAATTTCTAGGTTTGTGGGCTTTGTAAAGTTGATGTTCAATTTACGACAACAGATGTACCACGTGATTGTATACATTAAGCCATTAAGAAACGGTGAAAGTGGGTAAAGTTAACGGGGGTTATAAATAACTGTAGCGTTAAAATTATATACATTCGACCAGAATGGCATTTTTTTATTTAATATCAATACATGTTATGGTAATACAATGCAAAGGATAAAATTATGATTGGAACAGGAGATATCATTTTATCGTGTTCCTTTCCTATATCATTATCAACAATTATGTTGCATATTTACAAGTAGAATAAATATGTCGATGTGTCAAAAACACGACAACTAGCGAAGTTGTAATGAAAAAATATATAAAATCATTACATATCAGTACTAGAGACAAAAAGATGAACACAGAAGGCAAGGACAGTGATAAATATCGTGTTTTTTTGGCAAGGCGAGGGAACAAACTAGATCCAGTTTGGTATAAACTTATTTGGAATAATGGGAAAAAACGAGATTTTTTTTTATTCCAAGTAATAGTCAAAGATATAAGCCTTATAAAATCTGAATAGTTATAATTATTGTGTATCGATTTGATATAGTTGACATTTTATATAAAAAATGTGTAAGATTTGAAAAAAAAAATGTTCATGAAAGATGTGTCACTGACCTCATCATATGCCAATATAAAACTACTAACTTATGCCCTTTTTACCATATGGTCAATATGGTGTCCCAACTATTTGCCTTGAGATAATCCACATCTCCAGCAAAGTGTTCAAATTTGACACTCAACCAGCGGGAAACCCATTTGGGAGGTCATTGGATCTGTTACTTGTATCCGTCAACCATACGAATGCCCTACGGCCAATGACCAGTATCCCGCTTTCTCAGCTTCCCGTAACATTGGTTAACCGTTTCACAGCCTAAATGCTTTGATGCCTTGTAACGAAATCGACTTTTCCTGCTTTTCCAGACAGATATTCGGTGATATTGCCCATTGTCAGCTTTGATCTACGCAAATTTCCATCACAGCCTTGTTATTACAACGTGTCATGATGAGGGCATAAAACCACGAACCACGCGACTTTAACGCCTCGATACCGACCCGTTGTCGAAATAATCAAATTTGCCAACCAGGCGCTGTACCAGTTGTCAATATTTAGGTCCACTTTGGGAGTGGCCATTCGGTTTGACACATTATCCTGGCTTTACCATATCTCTCCGCAATTAGAGCGGCCCATGGGGACTTTGTAACCGCTACAGTCGTTGATATGATTACGTCCACTGTTGATCGGATACCCGTGAAATTATTCATTAAATGGACCAACAAAATTGCCCTAAATTGTCTACGTTCAGTCATACAACTAACACAACTACTTCCGTTTAGAGATGCTGTTGTATGTTTTAAGAAATTCACGTAAGCGTTTGAGTGTTCTTCTTTTAGAAGACTGGAAAATCGATCACAGTTAAAGAGAAGCCAGTCCACGCATGATACTTCCGACATTCATTAAAAGATGTATGTATATCTACGTGTATTGAATATGTTCGTGGATAAGTTGCAATTTCTGTGTAACGACAAGCAATTCGAACCAAAGCAAATAACATCATGGCATGTTGGGACAGTCTTTTACAAGAATTTGAGATTTTAAAATTAAAACAGCAGTAAAAATAGTTTGAAAAGATGAACTTTTAAAGATAAAAAAGTACATGTATATTAATAATTATTGTTACTGTTCGCATTTAAATACAAGGAAAGGATTATTTGTGGTATACGTGTAAGACCTCTGAGAGTCTTTATCAATTGAGTAGATCACTTTTCATGACAAGGCACAATTTATTAAGAAGTAGATGCACATAATAAACGACCGTTAAACAAAGAGTTATAATGCAGAAATCGATTCAACATCCTATTGTTTAATTAGCTGTCATTATTTAGCGGTTATTTGCCTAAGCATGGGCCATGTTTTCAATAAATGCTATGTAAAACATTGTTTCCATTGGCAGAGGTAAGTATTTCTTTAAATATATTGATTAACTTCAGTTCAGCAGTTATTGTTCTCTTATCATTCTGTTGTAAATGTTTAGTACGATCAACATTTACAAGTATGTCTTGGCTACAACAAGTCGTTTGTTTGTTTTTGAAATACATCACAGCGACCAATTACGATCATAATAGCAACGTCCAACTTTTTTGGTTGAAGAAGACCCCAAACAAATGTCTGGACAGAACCACCAGAGCACCGCAAATCATCAAGTCCTTCCCCCCGAACGGGACTCGAACCCACGCGGCGAGAGGCTAAGCAGTCAGAGGAGTTACAAATTGGCGACTTTACTACTACTCCACTGCCTCCCCCCCCCCCCCCCCCCCCCCCCCCCCCCAAAGAGTCATATGACCAACAAAATAAGCTGACAGAATTTTGAGCATGATAATATACAGATTCCAACAAAATAACTCACAAAATTATAAAAATGTCAATAAATAGGTTCCACCAAAAATAGTTAACAGAATTATAAGGATGACAATACATAGATTCCAACAAAAATAGCTCACATAATTATAAGGATGACAATACGTAATTTTCAGCAAAAATAGCTCGCAGAATTATAAGGATGATCAAACAAATATTCCAATAAAATAGCTAACAAAACAATACGGATGGATTTAGTGGTAACTAATGAGTAGCAATAGTACTTTCATTAGGCGGTGTTCAGTATATATAATTGAACTACAAGATAATCACTACCACTGGCCCAAATGTCACTAGACCTCCCTATATCATGTCCTCTTACAGGACAACAATGGCCAAAAGCGATTAATTTCTAATCCGGAATAAACTTCATCGTAGTTAAATGGCACGACCCCATCCCAGCAGTTATTTATAATACTCCTCGACCAGGTCAACAGTTATATACCAGAAGAACATTGATGCAAAGCAACAAAGACGACGCGGAAGTATGTATTGTAACAGTAAGAGATACATGGCAAAGATAAACATAAACATAAATGTATAGGAAGACGGTTTAATTGAACATAAGCAGAATATAATCGAAATTAAAAATATTTGACTATCATTATCTGATGACAGTTTTGTATTGTGACAATCACAATAGTTTTTGATGAGAACGAGATTTTTAAGACATTTTGTTAGATGATGAACCGTATTTCTGATTACCGCTTAGATCCTTTCGGTAAATATCCTGGTCACATGACTCTCCAGTGGCAATCAGCAAACGTAATTACCGTAGACTCCGCACATCAACGTGTCGTCAATAAGCTACTGGTGAAGCGTCATAGAATAGAGATGACTAAAATCTAATGACGTCATCGTCTATTTATATAATGATATCCAGTAAGTACTCCTATTGAGCTCTTTTGATACATTCGGCCATGTATGAGGGAAGAAAAGAAAGGAATTGATCCCATACATGTTATACATACAGTTGCATTATTGACTGATAATAGATTGAAGGCCCCGGGTTCGATCCCGGGCTGAGACATACCAATGTCGTAAAAATGATATTGCTATAGCCCCTTGCTAACGCTTAAGCAAATATAGGGTTAGTTCCACGACTGGTTGGCCCGGTGTCAGGATAATGTGACTGGATGTGGTATCATGTGTAGGTGCAAAATACACTATTGCTGCAGACAATGGTGCACACTTTGCATACTACTTTGCAAGAGAGAACAGGTAATTCATTATAGTTGACCATGATTCTGCGTAAAGTTATTTCCGTCAAACGAAAAATGTCTAGTTAAGAGCCTGTGTGACCAAGGCACGGATTTCCTGAATAAAACCTCAGTAATTGCCCTACATTTGTAGAACTATATCAGAATTGTAAATCAAACATGCTCTGCCTGCTTCAGACTGATCCCAGGGGACGCGTTGTTTGTATGGTTGCGGCACGTGCACAATCATACGTCACTACACTGACCGATTACTCAACTGACCAGGCGTCTTGAATCAAGACCCACAAAAGAGAGGTGCATATTAATTCAGGTTTAATTGCTTACCTAATTGATTCGTTATGCCGTTTAATATCGCACCACGCGCGGTTAGTTCAACACCTTCAAACGTGCGGTTGACCAGGCTGTGCCTTTCATCTTCAGGGGCAGGTCATCTTCGGTGTTTTATGGCGCCGGATGCGTCCTGGAATTCCCACCTTCTGCTTGCCGCCCTGAAATCACGCCAGGCGGTGCTGTGTGAAGTATGGCATTTTTTACTTCCGGTATCTGGTCGCCGTGTTTGGTTTGCGGGCCTGAAGTACGTGATACACGTTAATGATGTTGTGTTAAATGTTCTGGTGCCGGCAAACCATAAAATCATCCACATGTGCGTGCCGGGTCTTTTTTCTTCTTAAATAAAATGAAATTAGAAATAGCGTTGGGAAGGGTTGGTATTATATATATGAACGTTTACTTTTGAAGTTTATTTTTATGTACATATAAAATAGGACAGTTAATCTATTATTTTAGTTTGTAATAGTTTATTAGTCAGCAATTTAGTTCAAACCAATGTATTATGTTTTTAATGATAGTTGAATGATAATTTGATTCAAAATGCCAAATTAAAAACAGAATTATCAACAAGTGAAAGACAATTGAATCTGGTAACATACCAATATACATTTGTTTCGATTTCCTAAGAAAATACTATTATATAATGAAATAATAATTACTTATATATTATTGTTATACTATGGTTGGTGAAAAAAACTTGCCAATGTTAACAATAAACATTTTTATAACAGAAGACCCCTGAGCTTGTGGTTCGGAGTACGACCTGGGTAATCTTTTCGTCATTTTTTCGTTATTCCTATAAATAGAATTATAAGCTGATTACACAACGGAGCGTCTACGAGAAAGCTGTTTGAATATGTTTACCCTCAGTAAAACAACTACTTGCTCTTTAACGATATTTAAATTTCGGCTAATTATACGTTTGTTAATCTTGTCGCGATGCATTTGCACACTTTGTAATGTTATATTGCATTGTTATTTACAAAAAGCGCCATTTTGCGAATGTTTTCGATTTGTTTGCTTTTTAGATGCCTCCTCGAATGCATGTTTAAACCCAAAATAAAGCAAAAAAACCAAACTAATATACTTATTTCCTTTAAATAAGCCTCATAAATATCACCGTCTCCAGAAAGGCAGACGAAAATCTTACAGCATCAAGCGTTCTGAGGTTTCAAATCATTTATTCGAAATCCTAGGAGACTTTTAATAATGATAATAGAAGCCATTACTACCGAGAAAGCTGCACGTGAAAACTCTTTTGAGAGAATTTCGAAGGGGAAAATTTGCGTGGCAAGATTGCATGAAGACGTAGTAATTACAGTGCACGGTTGTTGTGGAATCGCCTTTCCCGCCACTTTACGACAATTGCCACAAACTGGCTCCAGTCGTTCTGCGTCAGACGACTTTTGTGATGATTGCTGATCGTAGAAACCCCAAATTAGCCCAATTATGGTATGAAGTCACAATACATTGATGAGGCAGTTATTTCATAACATAGCAGTCTCTTCGGGTCCAGTGCTATTACCCATTTAAAGAGCGACATGTTTTTCTTTCTTTTTTGTCTTATTTGCTCAAAATTAATTTATTCCATTGATACGCTACATCAAGGCAATTTCGATCCCACAAAAAAAGCAATTTTATAATAATAATGAATAAACTAATCAATTTTAAATTGGAATCGTCTTTAATTACATGACTAGGTCATGCAAGTGTTAAATCACACACGAATATGTATTGGTTTAATTAAGGAGCAATATGCGTTAATAAAGTTAACTTTAACGAGGTTTATTTTTTTTGTACCGGAGTAATGAACAAAACTTATGTGCATGGGCAAACATGACAATGTCCTTTGCGAATGACAAGACAAATTAAACGTTAGCAAGCACTGGACAATTTTCAAAAACATGCAAGTTAGTTATAAAAGTTAAAAAGGAAAATGAAGCGAAATGATAACGTAAATAGAAAAATAAATCATCGGTATAGACAGCATTTTTTCTCACTTTAGTAAACCCTCACCCTCACAAATGCATATCCAATGATAATTGAATCACAACGAACATTTCTCGTTCCTAGCTGCAGGTATAATGCATACCAATAGAGGCCAACCAAAGAACAAGAAGAAAGAACAATGAAAAATATTAAGCACTAATTTTACTGGCCATTTGCTCTCTAAGAATCCTACAGATTTAAAAGAAAATTACCATAGATAGAAGTTTAAGCTTTTGCATGTTTAAAATAAAAATGGCCTAGCAAACAAAGAGAGGATGCACGACACAAAGAGAAAGAAAAACAGCAGAAACCTTTTTTGAACGGTATGACGGCAAATGGACCGGCAAGGATGTTTCAGATTTATATTTGGGCCCAAATATTGCAATTAACCAATTTTTAAGAGATTATACCAAAATTTACAAAGAAATTCACGCATATGCATAATATTTTTTAAGAAATACATTTTAATGCAATATAAATTTGATTGCAAATTTACTTATTTTGTTATTAATTTTTCTGGGTCAATGTATCATACAAACACATGACATTTTAACGCTGTTTAAAATGTAACCAAGCTTACTTCTATAAAACATTTCTCATATTTCTGATCTATCGAGAGTCTAGTGTCATCCATGACATCTAAGACAAACTATGTTGTTATGAAGAGTTGCACAAACCGCCCATTACGTACACTATCCAACCAAACGGACAACAAGAAAGGCAACATAACGATGTGTTTTTGTCTTCAAATTCATAGCCATTAAACTCGTGATCAAATGTTCTGAGTCTAGGCTTTATTATCTTCCATTACGTTTGGCGCCAAAATAAATCGGAAACAATGAAATTACACGATGCTATCTTTTAACGCGGCGTCTTGCGTGGTCCACGCGGGATTTAGTGCCTCTTGTAATGCAATGTTGCTATCCGGAGTCTCTGTAAATCACCAGAAAACGAACCCCAAGCCAATGTAATTGATGATAGTACTCTCAAACAATGGGACTACTTTTTCAACAATGAAAACGTGTTCGTATAAACTTTATCTTAAAACTTAAACAACAATCCAGCACATAAAAATGAAACTTAAATAAAATAAAACCGTGTCTGGAACAGTAGACTGTATCAATTGATGCCAAATTGCAAACAAACTGTCTAACTTTTAGCTAACTTTGATATAAAGATTTAAATCTTACTCTTTATGGTGTATTACTGTCTATAATACAAAGTTTCTTTTTCTTAAAAAGCGTCTTCGTCCTGTCTAAAACTATTCTGCCTGTTACAAATTTATATATACTAATATATGATTACAATTTATAGATGTCATTAGAAACAACAACAAAAACAATAGGAAATTAAGGTATTAGATGTGTTATCAATCTCATGAATATTCGTGTAATGTCGGCATTTAGCGTTTTACGATGTTACATGCTCGATCATTAAGTCAACACTCGGCCTTCCGAGAATAAAATCACGATTTTAGTTTTCCAATTTTATCTAATGAAATCGCGTCAATTTCTTCACTCCAAAATGGCGACAAGAAATCGCGATCAGCGAATAATATTCGTCAAAAAAAAAAAAAAAAAAAAAAAAAAAAAAAAAAAAAAAAGAGAGAGCAAAATTAAAGCAAAGAGAGAAAGAACTGTGTTTTCATATTTTTTTTTGGAGTATTTTTATTTCGAAAAGTATACTCTAATAAACATGAAAAAAAAATCAAATTACATTACTGTGTTTTCTTTATTTTTATTCATCCAAACTTGACATGTTTGAGATCATTTAAAGGTCAGATTTGAGGACGTCGACATAGAACATAAAAATTCGTCAAACATAAGTTGGCTGAGGTAAAAAGCTGTTAAAATTTGGAAGCACCCCAGAATACAATGCTGAAATATGTGATATATATTTTGTCAGGATTCAATTTAGTCACTATTACATATCTAATACCTTAAGTAAGAAAATAACCTATAAGAATTACCACAGATATTTAAATCTAAACTCCCTTTAGACCAAGGCAAAAAGAAAAACCAGCAGCAACCGCCTTGGAATCGCCAGTCGGCAAAAGGACCGACTTGGGTGCTTAAACCTGGTTTGTGGAGTACTTCATCTTCGAACTTCCTCAAGGTTTGTCTAACAAAGACACATTGTAAATAAAAATATCCTATCAAATTGAGACAACTAGCAGCAAGCAGGGATTTAAAACGCGTAAAAGTCTATTATATACACACAAGGTCTTTTCATAATCTACTGTCAACATAAATACAATATGTACAGAAGATAAAAGCCTCGGCAACCTAAAAGTTTCATACGAGAGATAGTTCAAAGGCGGTAACAGATTGTTTTTCTTTATGTGTGTCATGTCTCGTCTCTTTTTGTCACATTAACATTTACCCTGTTTGCCTTGGTCTAGAGGTTGTTTAGATTTAAATATCTGTGGTTATTTTGATATGATCTTTTCTTATTTACATATTGAAAAAGAACAGTCAAAGCGTTGACGTATAATAACAACTAAATGACGTCATACGATAAAAATGTTGTGACGTCATATGTCGGTGGTAAAATGTGAAATAACAAAACACACACACACACAAAGGAAACCATCGAATTTCAGGAAACAATCCAAAAAAAGATTTATTATAATGAAGAATATGCAGGTAATGAAATCCATCTTTTGTAATAATAGGCCGAAGATTTATCCGTTATTGGCGTAACAAAATCCCGAAGTTATATCTACTGCGCAATCTCACGAAAAGGGCATGGAGAATGATCAAGTTGTCCCCCCACCCCCAAAACCTATAACAATACACCCACAACTAAAGGGATGAAGAGTCGACGACAAGGACGACGACAACAGATTACAGTTAACGTTCTATATCATATCCGGCAATGTTAATAACATGAATGCAGATTTTATTTGTATCCATGAAGTCATTTGAGTCCTTTTCAGTTGTGGAACTTAGTTTAACGTATGTGTTTCAATGTAGTGGATTTACAAAAGTGCTTTATTCACACACTAGAACTGACACAAATGTAAGTTTACTATTTGGTACAATTTTAACATTTCCCTTTTAAACTCTCTCACACAATTTGCCTCCATGACTAGCAGGTATACTTATGTCTATCGTATTCGTTTGCTATACGAACATTTTACGTTTTCGCTGTATCGTTTACTTCTTCATACAGGATAGACATTTTTCTTCGACTAAATCTAATTAAAATCTAGATAAAAGCTCATTCAAATTTTAAAAAGCTGACAAAAAATTAGATCTGTTTAATTTCTGAGTCATTCCATCAACACCAAAATAGCTTGCGGTAAACCAATGTGAGACATTCGGGCCTATTCACTCCATAAGCGGTTAAATACAAAGGAATCCATCCTGTACTAATTGCTGCTTTAACAGGAATATTTGTGACTTTCTGAAGTCAGTTATCACATATTTTATTGCATCTTAAATTTTGGTTTGGGCACCACAAAACGGTCATGCATTGTATCAAACGGTTTTCTCCACGCCTGTAATTATAGTGTGACAGACTCGGCGCAGCGACGATCATTGCTGGAATCATAACTGTCCATTTAGCGAAAAATATTAATGACCTCCTTAGCATATGAATGAAAGTCTTTTGTTATCGTTTATGAAAATTCATCTTAAATAGCCTCTAATGATTGAATAATGATTAAGCTGGACGTTGGTCTATTGAGGAACATTGGACAGCTTTCGTCTCAACCGATCCATGGACCTAAAACTGTTTGTTGGGAAGGGCCTGCGATTCCACGTTGACGCTAATTTCCCGATTAAACATGATTTATTTTGAGATCACCGCAAGATGTCAAGAACAGTGGGGAGAAAATATAAATTTGTTTTAATAGAGAGCGAAATTTGACAAGACGAGTGTCTGATAGCGTGGTATAGTCTGTAGAAGGCGTGCTCTGAACAACTGGTTACAACACAAGTCAAGTGGTTTTACCGCTCTCCTTTTGTTGTCTAGTACAAGGCTAGTTCTTTAGGTTGTTTTTTTCATAAACCCTTTTTAATATAACAGTTTTGTGTATTATTCTTTCATTTATTCCATTATCTTTTAAGACGTCAGACCGAAATACAACAACAAATGCAAGTCATTTAAAAATTATTACATGAAGAAAAATGGACGAATCGTGACATTTTTGTGTCTTTTTATTTATTTAAGCAATTACTTGTTAATGTTTACATGATAATTGTGATTTGATGATATGCAGCTTTTAGTTGCCTTTTGTGATAATGAAAACCTTGAAAAGGCAGCCATTACTGATCATGTTAGGTGATGATAATGGGAGCAAACAGTTTAAAATATTGACAATTATAATGAAACTATTACTACTACTACAACTACTACTTTTACTACTACTTACTACTACTACTACTACTACTACTACTACTACTACTACTACTACTACTACTTCTACTACTTCTACTACTACTACTACTACTACTACTACTACTACTTCTACTACTACTACTACTACTACTACTACTACTACTACTACTACTACTACTACTTCTACTACTACTACTACTACTACTACTACTACTACTTCTACTACTACTACTACTACTCTTACTTATACACAACAACAACAACAACAACTACTACTACTACTACAACTACTACTGCTGCTGCTGCTGCTGCTGTTGCTAATGCTACTACTGCTCCTGCTGCTACAGCCACCACAGCGACAACGGCGACAATGGTGATGAACATGTCGACTACAGTCTCGTCCGAAGGATTTTTGTCTTTATTTACAGCGTAAAAATGCATGATTATATTATATAATATACTGTTAAAACGCACTATCTTAACTGAATGATAAAGATAAAACAAATTGCACATTAAATTAAGAAACACGTGTTAATGTTTGCAGAAACTGTTCAGGGGCTGGCTTGAATGAACGAGTGGTTTTATCACAACTATTGAATTACAAATTGTATCATAAAACCCCGGTATATAGCGCTGGCATCAGAGACCAGTGCATGGATATATCTGACTTTTCACACCCGGGCATGCCTACTGAAGTCCTAAACCAAGCTTCTTGTCAAGGAATTTGGTTTATAGACCCGTCAAGACTTCACGAAACTCTGGCTTATTTCTCGTCCGTTTGCTGAAGTAAGGTGTACAGGAAAAGACAAAAAAACAGCAACAAAAACAACAATTAAACCAACAACTAAAATATCTTGCTGATAGATAAGATTTTATATATAATAAACAACTAGCTTACTTTTAATTTTATTCCCATATAACAATGACGAAAATAACAATTATGACAATCATTCAATGTCAAGTAGAAATTGGTTTACGGTAACAGCAATGGCCGACAGATACACTCAGCAATGTCACTGAGTCAAGTTACGACACTTCGGACTCTACAATCGAAGGAATGATTTGACCGATCTGATGGACATATGTAGTATCGTGATTGGACTGTATTTATAGCTAAAAATTTCATTTAGAGCAATCATGCAATAATATATAATTATTTACTTATTAGCTGGGAAATATGCTGTGATATTGACCAAAAAATCGTTATTGACCGAGGCGATATCAAGTTTTGTAGATGCGCGCGCATAATATTGATGAAAATTTCGCATTCTATTAATAGACCGGTTAATATCAGCGAAAGCGGGTCAATATCTATATTTATTGACTCGACTATTTTGGGGGTGTGACCAATCGTGTAGCGACTATTTATAGTTCATGTTATAATGCCAAATAATACAATTTTATCCATCTAATCCAAAAACAATTATCATTTCGGTTTTTGACCTCATCGTTTGGTAAATATTTAACATTGCTTTGGAAATTGAATTAAAGCAGCACGAATATAAAGCAATGACAACATCATGGCAGTACATGGTATTTATAAATAAACAAACATTATATGACTGGATAAAATGGAATGAAAAAGGTTGTATGCAATAACCACACTGTAGAACGTGAGACACTCCTTCTTTTCTATTAATTTTTAAAACAAAACCATTTTTCCTTAAAATAAAACAATTGCCGGCATTTTTGTTCTATTAAGAAACACTTAGAACTCTTAACTTACTTACAGCAAACATGTTGTTTTTTATATATTACACAGTTGTATATTAGCTTTTGCGAACGTTTTTTACGTCAGTAAAAATGGATTTTAAGTTTGGATTTGTTTTGTGCTCAACGTTCAACTGTGTTTACTTTAAAATAGAAATCTCAATTACATATTGACTCTAGCTTAACGTATGACTTGCTTTTTCTTAATTATAAATGCCAATGATATTTTTTTAATTCTAATTGTAAGTGACTACTTATATGAATCAATGCATAATCGATATGATTCTATTTTGTGCATCTATGTTTATGTTTGATTATAAATGGCATTTAGCAAGTGCTACGTTTCTTCACAAAAATACCTTACACGATTATGTTTAGATATGTTTTTGATATGACACTAACACAATTACAGCCAAATATTTGTACATGATATTACATCACTTTTCCGGGCTAAAGACCGTTATACTTTTTTAAAACGTTTGATGTGTTGATCTATTTTCAATTATATTTATTTTTTATCCTGATAGTTTTTATTTTTTTCTATATATTACTTACATAGTTAAGTTTTAACCTGATTATGCTCTATTCTCATTCAACTTTGTATTCGGCGCCGTATGACCTGTTAAGTGTCGGTGTGCCGTAAAACCCAAATAAATAAATAAATAACTTTGCCAGGCCTGTTTAATTATTTACCCTCTAAGCCTACCATAACTTAAGTTTTTCAAAGTACAACTACCGTTTCGTCAATCTGTTTGCTCAATCTGGCTTCATAAAACTATGTATGTCCGATCAGTTTCACAGTGAACATTTGAAAATAATTTTCCAATTGGAGATTAATGTTTGTTAACAGGTTTCTGCCCTGCTTCCATTTAGCCGTAATGGCCGCTTGGGTGTATGGTGTCACGTGCTGTTGTTTAGAGAGACAGGTGCGCGCGAAGTGCACGTGCATCTTTAAAAGGGTCACGATCTCTCGGTGTGCTGACTTATTCCTTGAAATAAAATTTATGAGAGTCGCTGTGTATCTCGAAAGGAAATACCGACACGAAACATGTGTTGAATATACTGGATATATCTATCCTGTCACTAATTTGCTCATTGCTTTTGGGGTATCTTTCCTTGATTTTTTATATCGGTCGTATAATAAGCATGGGTGAAACTAATTTTCAAGGCTAATGGTTGCCATTTTAAATGTTTCAGAGACCGTTTTAAAATAAAGTGACGTTTATTGACAATGTTGAAGTATGAAGGTAACATTGTATTTAGAATGGTATGGTGTAAACAAAATAATGTAATGGTATTATGGTATCATTATTATTATTGTTGTTGTTAATATTAGTACTTATCATTATCATTATTATTATTGTTACAATTATCATTATCATTGTTGTTGTTGTTACTGTTGTTGTTGCTGTTGTTGTTGGCGTCGTCGTCGTCATTATAAGCATCATTACTATGATTATTATTATCATCTCCATGATGATCATTATCTTATTATTATTATTATTATTATTATTATTATTATTATTATTATTATTATTATTATTATTATTATTATTATTAGACAAACCTTTTATCATAAATGTCACCACCACCTTCATCAATCTTCATACATTTTTATTATTATACCCTTTATTTTTATCTTTAATATGATAGTCCAACTGTTTTTGTCATTTTGTCACACTGTTCTTATGATCATTATATTGCTAAAACATCAGTCATTAAATAATATAACACAGACAATAATTTTAATACCAACATTACAGTTAACAAATTATTTCCGCTGATAAAATACTGCATTTCTTCTATATATTTTAGAAATGCTGACGCAATTGTTGTGATTTTCATTGGAGTCAGGTTTTTTTTTCTGAAAATGAGGATGGGTCAGGGGCCGTTGAGAAGGGGAAAATTTCACGGAACTTTATTACAAAAAAGGGGAAGATGTGCATTTTTAACTTGCTAATTTGCTATCATATGTCTTGTATGTTTAATACAAGGTCACTTCTTTATTTTTATATTAAATTAGTCTACTAGCGTATCATAGTCCAGTTCATTCAATTCTTCAAAAATTTATTAGTCGGAATTTCCATGTTTAGGGTATAAAGTAGGCTTTTTTTTCGAGGGGAATGTGCATTTAAACGGCCCCTTCTACATAAGGAAAAATAATCTGTCCATGGGAGTGATTTCTATTTGACAGAAAATTCAAAGCCGCCTTTTTCTGAAGAAAGTGCTTGTCATTTAGGTAATTGCTTACATAAGGAGAACGCTTAGTCTTGATTTGTTACGTCACAGCGACACATGTAATGCCATATTGACGACGTACAGCTAACTATCGGCGGAGGAAGACACCAGACATTTGTCTGGAAAGAACCACAGCGCACCGCAGTTTAGCTGAAAGATCTTACCAGGACTCGAACTTGCACGGTCAAGATCTCTACTATAACCTCGGCCACGAACACCACCTACAGTTTGAACCTGAATATTACTGTTTGCACCGCATTTAGCAAATCTTGTCAACAAAATATTAACTTCTTTAAAGAGACACTGCCGGGTGTTTTTGTACACGTTTAAATGAAATCTTCTTCTGATACAAAAAGATAAAGATTAAATACGTAACTACTACATTTAAAATTTCACACAATGCCCGTTTGAACTTTATGTTTACACTATTTTAAGAACAAAAATATGGTCGAATCGAGAACAAACGTTAATAACGCTTTATTGTTCGATGAATTGGGACTTCATTATCACTCTTTTCTGCCATATATCTTGTCTGTCATGTGTGATTGCGCACTCAAAAATAAGTGACTTTAAACATCTGTTTACAAAAAGGTTGTTTAATGCCAGACAGACGGATTTAAAGTCTTGGGGATTGCAACCCTAAATTTAATGTGGGATATTCAAGTTAATCGCACGGAGATGCTTTTAACACTATTCTCTGTATCGCATTTACACTTTTTTAAACTACTTCACGAACAAAGAATTCTGATTACTGAGATATAACCTTATTTGATTTAAAACACAACAAAACCCAAAAATGTATCAACTGTTTTCCCCCAAGAAGCATTTACTTCAGAATTGTTAAACGTCATTATGTGTGTTCAATCATATCTCGTTGTAATTTCGTTTCCAAATTAACATGAAAATTAAGGAAAACGTTTTCTCAAATCTAAAATGCGGCCAATTTAAATAATTAATTGTTGATAAACACATTTCGTTCGTTTTAGTATCGAATGTTTTATGGATAAATTTGATTATAAAACCACTTAGTTTAGCGTTGCGGTTATTTCATCGAGTTTACAGCATCGCAGATTAAATCGGATCGCCTCGGACATTATGCTCGGCAGCGACGACCCAAGCTGTTGCGGTATTAGTTTGACAAGCTTTATAAAAGCCGAATTTAAATATGACATGTTCGGCAGGGTTATGTGAGCGCTGGCCAATGTTTCTAAGTAAAATAACAATAATGTAAGTACGAACATTAAAAACAGCGATGATTGAATTCATAGAATTTTGAAGCAAGTTATATAATCGGGGAAAATAACATAACCAATATCATAACCCGGGCTCATTTTTTGTTTGTTTATATTGAAACAGCTTAAACAATTCTAGGTTATGTCGTAAAAACACAAGTTTGATAATGTTTCCTAATATTTTTAGCAAATACACAAGACATGGAGATTGGACTAGCCGCACATTTTACTATATAGATCAATCATCCCATTTTATAATGTATACCTATGTTGTATTTGTAACAGATACACAAATGCAAAATACATTGTACACTTCTATGTACCCTTATCTATATATATATCTATGCCATTAATGTTTCTCTGTCTTTGATAGCATGTCAAAACAAAAAAAACAGCAAACAAACTTTTATACATGCATATTTCACCTTACATTATAAAATGTTCTAACACAAACATTAACTACTAATATTTATTGTAAGGTGGATACCAGGATGGGTCCCCGACCTGCTAGGGGATAATAAAAGTTTAACAAACGAAAAAAGAAGTTAATTGCATACATAAAAAATATCTAATTTTATAAGGCTTCCCCTCTCTGTAACTGAACTAGACGTTGTTGGCGTTACATTTTTTTCCCAAACAAACAACCAAACTATATTCGCTAACTCGTTTCTTTCCATGACTCTTCTCTGTTTGGTCTGTTCTGGGAAAATTCAATTGGACACGGATCAATGATCGAAATACAAGACTTTCATCATTGTAGTTATTCATATTCCCGCGAGAGGTTACAAATTGAGAAGAAATTTCGCTGGATCGGCCATCAGTGGATGTCTGCACGGCCTCAGAGACTTAATGCTGAATTCTCAACTCTGCGCCAGGGCGGCTAAACTGTCTTATTGAATTTATATCGCCGTATCACCTAGACATGCAAAATCAACCCCAAACAGAAAAACCGCCTTTGGTGAAAGCGGGAATGAAAACAAGACTGGCTTTTCATGATTATCACTTCAAAAAGAAGAAATATGAATCTAATAAGGGACGTTGTAATTTGATTGGCCCACGTTCAGTTTACTGTTTTGGTGGATGGTTAATCAAATATTGCAACCCTGCTGGGTATTTATTCATCTTTTGAGAAAACAGCAATATTTGCAAACATCACGGAAACGCATCAACGAGGCAGACACATCAACAGAAAGTATGGAGAAAAATGACTTCCGAATATAGTATGTAATATCAGAGGCAAAATTCAAATAGTTACAATGTGCATAGTTCATTCTGCGTATGTAATGGTCGCTTAGAGAGAATCTTTACACCAGAGATAGATCCAGTGGGGTTGGGAGGATGCACGCCCTCCCCAGGTAAAAGAAAAGAGTTGTGAAAACACATATAAGTAGGCTTAAAAAATACTAAGCTTTTAAAGTAAATTTTGTCTGTTGACTGCTTAGGTCGAAGTCATGGTCCCTTACTGTGTATGTATAGCCAGTATTTCATTGTTTTTTCTTTCTTTATACTTTCTTTCAAGTTGTATGCCGGTAATTTCAACTTGGAAGCCATGCAGCCTTTGTAGGTAACTTCACCTTGTAATAATGTTGAATCTTGTATGAAACTTATTGTATGTAGGTAACATTAACTTCAAATCCTTTAAATCTTGTAATAAAAGTGTGGATTATTATTATTGTATCATTTTATCATAACAGAGTATGAAAGTGATTTTAAGTGACAAGAAAGAGTACTGTAGAAATGCATCCTTCTACACCATTAGTAGATTATGATACATGATTCACGAATACTGCGATAACATTGAATGTATTTGATTCATATCCCTAGCCAAAATATTCTGCATCTGTCCCTGCTTTATACAAGTAAGTGTAATGTTATTTTTCGATGTCAGCAGTTTTTAGCTGTTTTTGATGTTTGTAATTTTTATACTAGCATGAAGACTGATACATGTATATACAAACAGATGAATGCAGAATAAATAATAAATAATAGAAGATAAAACCTATGCCAGTATTCACCAACTATTCTTAAGTAAGAATTGCACAGGTCATGGATTTCAATTCACAATATCTTCATTTTGTATTAACCTACATGTCTGTATTCCTGCTTGGCACTTTAACTTTGCTACTTTAAGCTTAAAATCACATTCAAATGACTAAGGCTTAAGAATTGTTGGTGAACCCTGGCCCTAAGCTGTGGTTTCGTTCCAATCATATTGCCAGTTGTTTTGTTTAACAGGCTAAAAACATTTTGATCAGAAAACCGTTAATTGGTTACACTGATATAAACGATGTGCAGGGGCGGATCCAGAAAAAAATTGGTGGTGGTGGTAGAGGTCGGTATGAATCACTATTCAACTTTATCGCAGTTAAATACTATATATATATGTCAACAAACAAAATTTACTTTAAAAGCTTATTTTTTAAGCATACATGTATGTGTTTTCACAACTCTACTCTTTTCCCTGGTTAGTGCAGGGGTGGGGTGCATTCCCTGACGATGTATACAATTTCTGTAAACTCTGACTGGTTTATTTATATTTATAAAATCAAACTACATGTCACCCGTTTAATCGGTATTTCACAACATTTAACAATCAAAATGTCCTCAAATTTTTAATACAGTTTGTACCCGGGTAAACAGCCCAGAAAACTCAAAAAATCTCGTAAAACGTAAAATAATATTAGTGTCGCTATTTTACATTAATTTTCCACTCTGGTTCTCCGCTAACATCGTTAACATTATACCTAATTATTTCAGTCCTCTAAATCATATTACAAAAAAAGAAATAGCGACATCGCTTGTTCTCAACGTCAGTCAAGCAATTTAACACGCAAATGTGGCTTTCGTGGAAAACAGATTAACCACAAAAACCAAGCTGCCTTTTTCTCGCTGCTCAATAATTATCCAATCATTATGGAGCGTTTAGGACAAATTTCATAAAAAGCAACAAAAGATTTCCGCTAAAGTGCCAAGTGGCGCTTATTTTTAACCAATATCATCAAATATGAATCGGGTTCAGATCGAGGCTTGCGCGCGACATGATCACGTGACAAGAAGACGATGAGATTTTAATGCTTCCCTGTAAAAGTCCAGATCTTTGCAACGTACAATTATGTTTTCAAAATAACCGTAAAACGGTTGATACATGCGCCTTAAATTGTGCTGACTGTAGAATGAATTTTGATTAGGAAAATATTTCGTCATTTAAATATTTGATTAATGCATTGCTCGTGACGAGTTCAATCCATGACACCCAGAAGACAAAAAGGGTCAGCGAAAGCTGTTTTGAAAGTCTGGATCGAAGTTTTGAAAATCGGAAATAGTAAAGTAATCTCCGGTCACTTTTCGACTGACACAATAAGTGTTTCCTCATAATGTATGAACTTGTGTTATTATAAATAATGTCACAGTTTGAGCGGACTAAACCCCGGAGAGGCATTTGTTATGATACGCAGCTAAGTATCTTTTTTTTTTTCAAATCTAACTTGGTGTATAATTTATTCCGAGGATAAGGATCAACGATATTCAACGGTTTGTTGACATTTTATACGATAAATCCAACAAACCATTTATGTTTTCACTGGGAAAAAAGTTTATTAGTTTTGGTGTGGTTTTACCTAAATTCATAAAAAATGAATGTCTACACTAAATGCAAAATGAATACGTATATATTAGTAAAAGTCGACACAGACTTTTATATCAATGCAAGATTCGGAGAGAATTAGAAAGCTATAGTGATAGTATGCTTATTTCTTTAAATTTGCTTTCATATAAAACGAAATTTTGGTAAAACGAAAGATTTCCCGTGTAGTTAAGCTTAACCGCAGATTGCGCTTATCTACCAGATATCTAACTAGCACAGCTCTTAATAACGAGTTATTGATATTTGATAGTTTGCAAAGTACATTTATTCGCTTGTCACTTTTTTTACAAATCGTTGTCATCTATCGCCTTGTCTGTATAACATATAATGCTCAGTACATCAAATGATAGGTTAAGATTTTTTTTCCTGATCTCGTTTCAGACGCAATACTAAAATATCCCTTATAACACATTATTCACTGTGTTTAAATTAGCCGTTGTGTTTATAACTAATATACCATCGTGTTAACATGGAGGGTTTTACACTTATAAAAATGTTAGCATTCCTGTCATAAAAATGTAGTTTTGATAAGTATAGTCTTCTTGTAAGTGAAACAGGCGTGGAATGTGAAAACAAGTTTTTCTTGTCGAAGGTTGTTCTTAAAAGTCTTGCTAAGATACAAAACAGTCATAAACAAGACATTGGGGGATGTGTGTTGTATGCGAAAAAAACAACAACGTGGTTTTAAATGTAGTTTTAAATATACAAGGAAACGTAATAGTTCAAGTTGATTTCAATGTTTATTTATACATGTACTCAATACAAGTTCTAAGTTAACTACATTCAAAGGTCTAAAAAGATCTATTTCGAAAGAATTTAAAGTAAAATGTTCAGGTCTGGCCAAACAGCCGTCAGATAGTTGATCGGAATGTATAATTTATTTCCATTAGCATAGTCAGTTCTTTTCTTCATAAAAAGTAAAATAAGAAAGGATATAAAAATCGAGCTTTATTTCTTGACGTTTTCTCTACAAACATTTCCTTTGTTATGGTTGTTGAAAGCTCCACTTCAGTAATATCACGGTGGATATGAATCAGTTCTTCAATATTCCACCGATAGGTTATTAAATTGCTATTACAACTGCCCTGTAACCATGCCCGCTTGATCACTGATTTTTGCCAAGACGCAAGCCGCCGTCTCGAGAGAACCCATCTAAAGAAGACCGTCGCCATATTGGGCCGCTTGTTGTTTAAATCAAATTATCATCGTGCTAAGCAGCTTCCAGCGGTGTTGTAACCAGGCGATATAATTAAGTTAGGGGCCGGTTAATTGTTTAGCGAAACTTGTGTGGAGAAGGTAATTAGATCACATTTACAAATTGTTCTTTTGTGGTTCATTTAAGGGCTTTCTAGTGCGCTCCAATATTTGCACATTGTTTTCTTATTTCCCCGGAGTATCTTGGTTGTAGCACTAGAACACGGCATGCTTTCTTCGTTAGAACCCGAGCGTCCTTCGACGATAGATAAATAGCCGTTTATGACTGCAGCGTTCTATTAGATGATATTGATAGAACTTTAGATATAACCACAAAAGTGCGCCCATCGTTTAAGTTTTGAAAAACCGGGGACAAGGCACATCTGTTAATAGTGATTTTGACTAAAAGAAAGACAATGTTTTAAGATTTTATCTTAGCCTAATCTCTTTTATATCTCAACAAACTCGATTGACAAAAATTCCCATAGCAACACGATTAATCAGAACGATTCTCTTACTTTGTTTCAGCTTAAAGTTCGTTTTTTAACTCTTATATGTTGTACATACTTATTAAAGGAACAGTTTTAGCGTATGTACACGACACAGAGACAACACGATTCATGTTTACATTATATTGGCATGCCTCGGTCACAGATCTGACATTTAATCTATTGCTAATGACTCACGTTTACAGACGATGCACCGAGCCTGATAGCGCAATCGGAAGAGCGTCGATTTCAGGCACGGGTTCGATCCCGGGCCGCGACATAACAAAGTCGTTAAAAGTGGCATAGCTCCTTTGCTAACGCTCAAGCAAATATAATGGTAGTTTCATGACTGGTTGGCATGGTGTCAGGATAATGTGACTGGTTGTGGTATAATGCAAGGTGTTTACGGCATGCTATACACAGTGAATGCAGCATTATATATGCTTCAAGTGAACACCGTCTCCAGATAGCTGAAATACTGTTGGTGGGACGATAAACCCAATAAACATAAACAGACGATGCATATTTCTAAGCGCACTTCGGAGATATACTAGTTTGTTCACAGTTAACTGGCCAGAATGGTTTAAAACCCTCGCGACGTTTCTGACTCTTCTAAACTTAAGACATCATAAACCTGGAATGGACATCATTCTTACATAATAATCTACTAATTCATAATTTATAGTAGTTAAGAAGATCGGATTAAAATGACCATTTGTGACAAAGTGGCTTCAAACACCGGTTTTAAAGGCGGTAACTGTTGGGTTTGCTCTGTTTGTTTAATGTGTCTCATCACAGATTTGTTCTTACTTTGACATTTGGCTTGCATGTGAACACCTTAGTCCTGAACCTTTTCCTATTTTGGTATATATTGCAATACTTATAGGATTTTGCCATATTTCCTTATTCATTGGTACGTCACCAATATTCTTTCTATTTTACGGGAAAATATGTTCGACATTTGTTTTGGTAAAATAAAATACACATATACTGACTGCCACCAGCTTAGCTTTCGCAAATGGTGTATCATAACAATCCCTACATATTAACTTCCAACCCCTGAAACGTATTTTACTCAAATAAACGTTCTGCTAATGTATTATTGTCAGTTTTCTTTGCTTTTATGGATATTTTTATTTTCACAAATGAAAAATATGTAGGGGCGCCCGTGGCCCAGCTAGATTTGCGAACTGGAAAACGCCACTGGACTCACGGCCTCGTATCGGACTGATACAAGTCTCAGTTATGGCGAAAAACTTAACGCGAAGTCTTCTAGCTTGCTTTTCAGTGATCGGTGGTTCCTGATGTCTTCTTTTACATCAAAATACCTAGAAGACATACTGGCCTTCGCTGTTCTGCGATGTATTAAATAAAAGAAATATATACTAGGCAGTGGATTGTGTTATGTCATTGAATTTCATGTACAGCACTGCTCGTGACAATATTATATAAACATATTCGTTGGCATATTCATAAATTTAAGCAGTAATATAATATATTTATGGGCGAATTTTAAGAGCATACACAGTTCTCAGGACAAATAATATTCGTCTTAATTATTATCATCGAAATGGTTGAAATCCCATCCTAAAATATTGGTCTTACAGTCGACAGCTATCTTTCACGTAAAAAAATCCTTCTGAAAGAAGAAACACACTCCTAGAAATGCATTCCAGAGATCTGCGTGCAATCCAGAACTCAACATGGAAAAAAGCCAAAGAGGGTGCAGGATCAGGCCAATTGGTGCGCTTTTGAAGCCAAACTGGCAGCCCGTAAAGAAGCTCGCAAATGAATTTATTGGTGAAAATTGTCAAACTTCAAACATCAATCGTTTCACGAACGTTTATTATAAACAAATTTACATCGTGACAGTTACAAAGAGGGCGCAACATTCCAAATGATGGCGCAATGTAATCAACATTCACTATATGTGATTACATCGGCCGAGAAATTGCCGTATTGGGGAAATTTAATAAAATTGACGATGCCGCTAACTGACACAAATGAAATTATTACGCCACGAAAAGCTTTTAAACAAAACTGTTTGCTTAAATTGTCCATTTGCAGGGCGTAATAGAAACATAGATCAAAGAGTTGTGAAATGTGCATTTCCTGAAATTTAAAAGCATATGTGAAGTGGTGATTGAAGTGGCCAAACTTGAAGTGACAATTGCCAAGAAAGTACTGATGATCAATGGGTTTAATAAAAGAATATGGTTAGGCAGTCTACACTTACCAAATTTGAAATTTTATCTATATCAACAAAATCAAACGTCTCTTGACGGAGTCTATTTTCAATTGGCTTCGTCTGAATTACAAGAGGGAGTTGGCTGTTCCAATTCTATACAGTGTTGTATTTACGACGACAACATGTAAAGAAAACAAAGTAAGTACAACAAAATCACATACATGAAAATATACAATGTGCATGTTCCTTTGTCTTTGCGTTGATTTAAACAAAAATGCATTTTATTAGTTGTTAGTGTTGTTTATAACGTTGCTCAGTCTAGTTGTTTATGCTATTTATCTTCTGTTTTGCCCAGTCGTCCGACACGATACTTCTAAACGCTTTCAATTAGTAGCGTAAACCCCTTACGTAGCTTTTTGTTCGGTGTCATACAACACGCAGCCAACATTAAAGGTGGTATCCAACAATTTGAACCATTTTTTCCTAAATAACCAAATAAGTCGTTGTTAGCTGCAAAGGTCCAGGAAAATGCTGTCCATTGATGTCCTACATCTGTGTGAACAGTGAAGCATAAATCCCCATCGTCAATGCAATCATGCATTTCCTATCTGAGCCACACTGCAGAGATTGCTCATTTTAAACTAAGAAAAACACGTGACAAGTTAATTTTTGGATCGCGTTTTAGCGTCATCATGATAGTCCTCACTGACGTCTGTGTCTAGTTTATGCAGAGATCACTATTGGGCTTATTTATAGATTTTTGAAAAGAATGAACTTTTAGAGTGATTTTAGAAACTTGTACTGTCTTACAAGATAGATAGTGTTCAAAATCCTCTGTACTTAAACTAGAGTATGAGTTTATGCAAAGATTATGAATAGATTTCCAGCAACAGTGGGAAAATATTGTACTTGCATTTGATCTAGGTAAACTGCCAGATACATCCTTTAAAACTAAATCCATGATATAACCAATGGCGAAACACATCCCTAAGATGAAATCGAAGAAGAGCATAGCGTTCGTGACCAAATCAACACAGACACGATATGACGGCGTATCAAATGATGATGTGTTAATCCCATGCGCTATAAATTTCACGCGTCACCGAATGGAGCTGCTAATAGTGAGAAAGTGGCCACCAAAGTTTCAACAATGAGTGACATCTTTGACCAGATGCCATGCAAAACAAAGTGCTATTATGTTATTTAGCAACAGAGGCGGACTTTGTGCGACTGGATGACTAAGAGTTGTGAAAACAATCGTGAGGTAAACGATACATATGCCAACCGTAGATGGCCATTACGTCACCGCCGGTGGTCCAGTTGGCACCTCCACGACAGATAAGTCCGGCGGTGTCTATGGGGTTGAAGCACGTAACTTGAGATTGTAACAGTATCAGAAAACCAACTTTTAATTTTGCTTGTCACACACAGCGTATAACAATTTACAGGCAATGTTATGTTAACTTCAGTTTTGAAAACTGTGATGAAAAACAAGAACTTGGAGAATTGTCTTTTTTTTAAATTGTTTTGTGAAGAAAATTTGCTAGAAAAGAAGAAATAATTTGAAACTTCTTACTGCGGATAAAGGGATAATATACATTTGTCAAGTCCATTGCCTAAAAAATTCGTATATACACAAAATCTTCGGATTTGTAAATATAACTGCAAAATACAGACAGGTTTGTGACTTTCCATGCACTTGTGTAAATATGACCCATTCCAGTTGTCACCCAGTTTCTAGCTTCAAACAGGCCCGAGTTTGGCTGTCTTTTAATGAAACTTGTTTAATATTACAAACCAGTGTGAAATTAACCACACATGTTTTAAGTTATTAAGTCTATCAATATCTTGTTTGTTTTTCATTTTTTGTTAATCATCTTTTATCGCCATTTTGGTTCGTATCAGATAATAAGCATGCATGTTATGATAGATTTAGTATAGTAGACAATTTTGATTTTTACATTTACAATTCTACGTGATACTTAAGTAAATTTAAAAGTGGTAGGAAAAAACAAGCAAGCAATGTGCAGCTTAATTAATACTCAAAAATCATACTAAACTGGCAAAATTAACACGTTTGCCAAACGTTTGATGGACTTTGATGGAAATCTCTTCGTATTATAGTTACAGATCTACATGGATTGGAATTTCATCATTAGTTTTGGCGCAAATACCATTTTAGACACATTTCATGACAAAATGGCTGTTTGTCCGTAGTAGCATGGGTCCATAAAAGAAAATAAAAATAAAATCTTTTAGCACTGGAGAGTCATTAACAGATTTTAAATTACTTCGGTCGAATCCCGAAATGTTCCTGTCAGTTACGTAAGCGTTCATATTATCCTGTGATCCGCATTTACTTTCTTCCGGGACCCTTAATTCATAAATAACAATAGCGGACGAAGGAAGCCCGACTCGAAAGAGAAGAAGGCCACCTTTGTCTTATTCGGAAAGAAAAAGAAGAAATCAACTTGAAGGATGTCCATTCCGAAGCCAAATATGACTTAATAATTAACCATGATATATTACCACATGATTATTTGTAACAATATTGTTGTGTATGTTCGTTATCACATTCTTAATATTCGATGTTTTCATACCATTTTCTCTGCAAACCCTGGGTCCGAACATCGGCCCTATTTTCCATGCTTAGTTAAGTTTTTTACCATTTGTGAGAAATAAATTCCTAAAAGGAAACTATAATTAGAAAGACCCAAAGTGCACATTTAATCAGGATACGGACCAAATAATTTTTGAAACGCTGTTAAGTTGTTCTACCACAAAATATAGACCCGCACAGTGACATTAGGAATCATATTGGAGACAACAGTGAGATTGGGAACTTGAAAATTGATTTCTGTATTAAAGAATATGAATTATTGTTATTGTTACACAATCACATCTCTGCATTAAAATAACTTGCATCGTGTACATGAGTTTTATATAAAATATTTTGGTGTTAGAATTGGGATTAATCAATTTTATTTTAACTCATTTGTGTGTTGTTTTTTCCTTTAGATAAAACGATAATATGAGCACCGTTCCCCTTAAACACACACAACTAGCAGACAGCAATTACTGCAACGTAAAGGTAAAAATCTCTCGCCTGTTTTGGAATAATATATATATATATATTAGATGACACATTCTGAGGAGAATTTTATAGTGCTTTAAATATCATTTTTAGCTGTGACAAATGTTTAAAAATCCGTAAAGCAGGTAAGCCACCTAAAACATTTGACCGGTTTATCAGTTTCCCGAAATTAGCCAGAACAAAAACCCGTCTAATATTTAGACAGTTAAAATAGCGCGGGAGTACATCTTGACCCCATTTAGCCTCTCAGCATACTCTCCCAACATGTTTTTCATCTTGCTCTAATGTACAGATAACTCTATGAGCAATAAATCTGACAAAATATATAGTCATCTAAAATTTCTTCACAGCGATGCGTCTCCCGAGATTTGACAGACGGAAATGAAGCGTGGAGCATGCGCAAAAGGCACCCTGGGATGGAAATTCGAGGCGGGAAAATCTCGCGGCACTATGCGGGCTTGATACAGTTGATCTCGCCCTTATCCATCGCATTAAATCCTCGTTACAATAATCAGATCTTAATTACGAACAACATAAATCTTCCGAATAAGACATCTATCTTTATGCGTAAAGGAGATGTGATGTTTTTATTAGCGTAGATTTTTGCTAGCATTGTAACAAGCACATGTGGGTAATAACACGATGAGTTTGAACTCTAACAGCTACTGCAGATTGTATGACGTATTAAGAGATGATAGTGTGATTTTAGCCGCCTCCTGGGTCAAGTTTAATCTTAATAAGTTGACTCCGATCACAAACGATTATTTCAGAGACGTGGAATTCGTTTGGATTTGTTCGTTGTTGCGTTGGCCATGGATGCCAATGACAGTGGGGCCTTCATAACTTTGGTGTTAAATCATCACGTATCTAACTTTCATTTATTGATTTCCTTAAGATAATTAGGTCCCAAATGACGATATAACGTGTCTTGAAATGAGTAATCCTGTGAATACTTTCCGCAAATCGTCGATGTCAATGTGCCAAAAGACAAATATCGACGATATATCGATATAGATCGATACATATTTACTCAGAATTAAACGAGGTATTTTCAATTATATTCTTGTATTTTGTCGGCTTGTTTAGTTCCCTTAATTATTCTATTTTGGACAATATTGTTCGGTTTACTTCTGACAAAGACGAACAGTAAGAATTCTTTAACCCTTTTGTTTATTTGTCGTTAGTGCAGATCTTTTTCAGTATTGCTTTTGAACAAAATATTATCTTTAAAAAACCAAGTTTCAAATCCTAACAGTTATATCTAAAGTTTGGAAAGTTAGGAACAAGAACCATTTGTTACATGGATATTAACCATCAATATCTATGTAATTTAAACACGAAGCTTTCTTTCAACTCTGCGATACACTTCTATCCAGAAATGAAGGTGTTTTTTTGTACTTCATTTACACTTCAGTACACTTACAGGTATGTGTTGTAACAACTCTACCCTTTTACCTGGTAGATGGTGGGTGGGGGATGCATCCCCACATCACCGCTGAATCCATCCCTGTTCATGGTCTATTGGTCTATACCACGTTGCTTTAAACCCTTAATTATCAAATACATATGTTATGCTCTGTAAAACCGGTTTAAGCACCCCAGTCGGTCCATATTGCCGACTGACCGTTCCAAGGCGGTAACTGTCGGGTTTGCTCTTTTCGTTAAATGACTCATCGCAAATTCTTACTTTTTGCTTGGCTTGCATGAGAAATACCTTGGTTCTGTGCCTTTTCGGAGTTTGGTATATGTTGTAATGCTCATAGGACTTTGTCATATATTCTTATTCATGATCACAACAATGTTACTTGTGCAGTGTGGCTGTCGTAAAAAATCTCCCCGTGCATGTAATCTTTGTTGTCATTTAATTTATCCTATAAGGATTGTTACGTGTATTTCCTTTGATGGAAATTGGACTTTGGTTCTTCAATTCCATCTTCACATTAACAGGAGGCTACAACCATTTATTCGTCTCTGGTCATGTTTGTTCATGATTCAGAAAGTTAATTTCTTTTATAGTTAACCATTTTTGTGTAATTTTTCAAATCGAAATAATACCATATTCTTTTCTAAACTCTATGTGGACATTATTTTTCAATGACGTCACTACTTTCGTCATAACGTATGGAAAATATCAGCGCTTGGACATTTTGTATTCAAATAGATCGTTTTTCTTTTCAATGCTTGCATTTTAGAAACTCGTCAGGAAGTGCGAGGTTAGAGCTCTGTAAAATCGGTTTAAGCACCCCAGTCGGTCCATATTGCCGACTGATCGTTCCAAGGCGGTAACTGTCGGGTTCGCTCTTTTCGTTACATGACTCATCACAAATTAGTTCTTACTTTTCGCTTTGCATGCATGTGAAATACCTTTGTTTTGTGCCTTTTCGGAGTTTTATATATGACGCAATGCTCATAGGACTTTGTCATATATTCTTATATATGTAATTCATGCTGTCTTGTGGGTTCACATTCTGCTCCAAAGATAAATACCTTTATGAAACCAAAATACAAATGACGGAAGTGGGTTTGGAGATGGCGCTTCCTTTAAAATTTCGGAAACATACAAGAATATATTTCATATATAAATTTATTTTTTAACTTGTAAAAGTTTTTTAACATGAAACATGCTAGAACGCATCTTCTGCATTCCAGAAATAACACAAATCATCTCCTAATGAGGTCGCAAAATCACGTACCTTCCGCAAACCTAGCATTTGAAAGAAAAGTCACACACCCTCCTTAAGGGCAAATCATTGATCCACTCCAGAATGAGATGTTTTAAAATATGTAAACTTTAATGGAAGTAGTATGTACTTGTCTATGACACTGTCGTTGGGAGTCCAATCACCCTTACAGACATGATCAACGTGCAATGCAAATAAATATTCATTGCAACTTAAATTCACATTTGATTCAAATCTGTATATCTAAATAAACTCGACTTTAGAATTTAGATTTGATTTAAAGTTATTCGTCCCAGATAGTTATTTTAGATTTTATCTTAATCTTTCGCCGTGGTATAAACTGATTGCAACACGGATTTGAAAAAAGCAACAAAGCTATCAGAGCCGTATCTTCGATTAAAACCACGACGTAGGATCTCCGTTGGTTTGGATGAGTATGTTTGTGTTTTATTGAAGATCTTTTACATGGTTGTTTGATTTCAGTAGATAAATGGTGAGACAATGGTCTATGGTGGTATGTTTCTGTCGTTGTCAGTAGGGCGAGGGTGTGACATTTATAGCACTGTCGGCAATTGGAGGTATGTTGTCTTGGCGCCAAAAGAGTTCTGCGGCAGAGTCTCTACTTTATTGGCGTATGGATAGAGAAGGTTAGTGCGGGTTCGAAAAACCTAACCACGAAAAAAAGTTCATCTTTGGCAAGACTATCTGTTCTCCATTGCGTAAATTGCGATAGGTTAAAGACTGTCATTTCTAACTTAGTCCAGATGCAAAACTATGTCCTCTACAAACAAATGCTCTGAATACATCTTTTTAACAAAGGTTAAATAACTATATATAACAAATGCTCAAAAAACGTTCTTTTCTCATAATAAAAGGTCTGAAAATAACTTTGCAGTTTACTACAGAAAAACATCCGTTCTTTACTACTTTTTTTTGTAAAATTTGAAAAATCTTCTTAGAATTGTCATTTGTAGACTCATCGATATGTACGCGCCAATAAATAAATTGACAATTGAGAATGAAATGATATAAACTTTAAGAACTGGTTTCTCAACAGACTATACCAGATTCGAACGCCAGGCAAGTTGTTTCATTCCATTTAAAGGTGATATCCGACAGTTTGCCTCATTCAGATACACTTTTTACCTGGATTAAGGTGATTTGTTGCATATTTTCTGCAAAACATGTAACAAAAGACGATTTTGAAAACTGTCTAAATTGTAAAACAGTAGAAATCGTGAACTTAATCACTCTTCATGGCCATTCTTTCTTAAACTATAAATAAGCATGGTTGTAATTTCTGCTAAAAGTAGACATCGACGTTAGAGCCGATTACCCAAATGATTATATAAAGTTACGGATCACGTGGTTTTCTTTATTTAAAATCGCTAACTGTGCAGCGTGGCATAGATAGGGAAATGCTTATCTGTAAATAAAGGTGATATGTTACGCTTCTAAGTCCTATAGAGCAATTGCTATATCCGGAAGTAAACTAGTTTTAAAGTTAAACTACGAAAACCACGTGATCTCTTATTTTGAGACCCCGTTATATCATCGCCCGTGCTATCAACTCTGACTTGATGTCTTTTATAACAGAAATGACCATCTTGCTTATTTATAGATTTTGGAGGAATGAGATTTTAGAGCGATTTTTATCATTTATGCTTTCTAACAGTTGAGGTAGTGTTCCCAAAACTGGAGTAAACGTGTTGAAATATGATAACATGTGATGCAGCTTTACCGAGGACATTAATGTGTACAAGTGAGTTAAAGTTTCTACTACGAAAATATGATAATGTTCTATCAGTAAACGTGCACAATATAGAGCGTTGGGCAACAGTTCACTTCTTTATTAAGAAGCAAAATCACATTTAGTTAATGCCAGATGGCGGAAAATCCTGATGTGCATGATGTAATTCAAAATTACGTTTCTTACATTGTTTTACACTGGGTATCATTTTTGTCTAAACGTTCTAGTTTTTATCGTCTCGGTCGAATAAAGACATTCTATGCTAGGTAGTCAAACATTTAGCAAAAGAAGCCCCAGTTACTAAAACCCTCGTCCCCTGGAAATAACCTATTATAATAATTGTTAAATTTGTCACAAACCTGCTACAAGATAATCTTTTATTAAGGAGTACATATGAGCTGTGATAACAAGAAGAAACCCGTATGCTAGAAGACAAAGCGTCAATCTGATTACACAGTCTTAGTCCGGTCCTCATTGTTCGAACTTCGATAGAAGAGTGATAATTCGACAAATCGCATTTTAAGATAAGCGGTAGATTACTCGTATCAAATGATAAGGTGCGATACGATTAACAAAACAATTTCATGGACTGTTAAGTATCGTATATTCATAATTGGTCATTGTACAACCACTAAATGGAAATCGGAGCTATCTGTGAAATTGTCAAAAAAGATAAGATACCGTCGGACCAACTCACTGGGGTATGTAAACGGTGACGTGAAGTTGCCAACCTGTAAAACAATGTGTTAGATGTAATCACAACGCTTCGGACTTTGTCCTCCCCCGGATAAACCTCACCATCGGTACATTATCATGACATCAAATCATTAAATCAGACATCTATCAAACCTCCGAAAACAAACCTATTAAAAAAATTCTTGAACGTGCGTCAATTTTCAAGGTTTGGCGGTTTTAATATAAATTCACGCCGGCTATGGATTTTATACTGATTTTCGACAAATCATTGAATCTCTGGACATGCTATTTGATAACTAAGCGGACCCGATTTGCCGCTAGCATTTTTTTTCCTGTCCGCTTGGGGATCTTTTATACTATCATATTTTGATTTGTCAGATAGATACGTCTGTTAGATCAAATTATTTCCATTACTATCGACAGGCGTGGTAACCGAACCCCGGCGCATGCCTGAACCCCAATGTCACTTGTACGTCATATCACCCTCCCGGGGTCTACGCACACCAAAATTAGACTGCTAGAGAGTCAATTATTAAAATGAGTCAAGGATTAAAGACAAATTTGGCAGCGGTGCGTATTTCGGCGTCTGGCTTCTATGTTGCCAGCTTATCTTGCGATCAAATAACACCAGACGACAGATCGTCGACGTCTGTTGCGGAGAAATACAAGCAGCAATCAATACTCTATGATTCCACGGGGTGGGGGATTTTTTTTCCTTTTTAATGTTATCAATATGTGTCGAGATACAGTCGATATGTTTTATTAGAAAATTTTTGTTCGTCCTCTATAGTTTAAAATATTACGCATCGAAATGTAATATTTTACAATTTACTTCAATTTAATTGTTGAAATGCACTATATTCGTTTTATATACCAAGATACAGGGCGAGAAACAGTAACAGCAAAACAATTAAAATAAAAAAATACTATCAAAGGTAATTTTTTTATATAATATTTAAAATATGTTACATAACACTTCTTTATTTATAATTTCTAAATTAGTTAATAACTGTGTTTTATCTTTACATATTTTTGACATATGCATAACAAGATAAAACACAACCTAATTTCCACGTTCAGCTTTTCTTTAACGGTTTTATCTTCATGTTTCCTAGTGCATATATTAAAAATCTATAAAAGATATGCTATGCATGTATAGCCATTCCCTTTTTAAAATGAATAAATAAGTTTGAACAGTATTTTGATTCTTTTCATATTAAAAAAATCGTTAACAAGCTTAAACACAAAATTAATTTCCCGATAAATTTTCATTTCACTTTTTCTTCGTCTATCCCCAACAACAACAAAAATGTTGTGAACATCAGTCCTGTTATCGCAATATATAATACTACCATAAGCTTTATAAATGCATATATCCTTACATGAGTACGAAGTGACTGGGGACGAGATAACATTTTCCTGCGCATGCTCAGAAGGGACCGTCTGCAGTCCATCAGCTGAGTCCCCAGTCGCTGGACCGATGCCTGTCTTTGAGTGGGCCTTTTTAGTAGGCCTATCTCTGGCCATGTCAATAGGAAGGATTGTTTACAGATATCCACTTGTCAGGTGCCGTGAAATATGCTTCGGTGGTAAAAGCTCTCGCTGATACCGCACTGTTTCCAGGGACGGGCCAGTTGGTGTGATTGTGATTTTTGGTTGATAGACAGTGAAAGCGAGATGAAGTATCGCTGATCTATTGTTCACAGACATGCATAAGAGCGTTTAGAAAGTAAGCGCGTTTTTCTTGATTCTGTGAAGGATTCCTGAAAAATATAAAAAGATTGATATATTTTTACTGTAAATATGTTTGTTGTGCTATTCAGTTTTTTTCTCTCTGGCATATAAGAAAAAAAAGCAAAATCGATGCATTTATCTTAAAGTTTCTGAATATGATTTATAAGCCGCAGCAGGTTTTCCTGAAAATACTAAGAACATAAACTTATGTAAAATGATTTTCGCATAATAGGCACTTGTTGCATATGTCAGTTTTGTTGTTCAAATATGTTGACATTCAGACAGAAACACAAATAAAAAGAAACAACATGTCTTTTTGTTAAAATATTGTAAGACCCATCAACATTTTTTTAAAATTTAAGAAAAAAGAAGGATAATTTTGATGTTAAACAGTTACAATTTTATATCTTTTAAATATTTGGGATACGAGCTTTTTAGCTAATGCAACGCTCACAAAGTCATGTATCGACTTGTTTGATTTCGTGAAAAAAGCTGCAGTGATGAAACCGTCGGATTTCTAGAGGCCATACGTGGTGTGCTTCTGATTTGCGATAGAATTCCACTGAAAGTTTGATAACATATCTCTTTTTTATTATTTACAGATTTACAGACAATTAGATCAAAATGAAGAATCGCTGGTCTTTAGTTCACGTGCAGTAAAAGCGAAATAAAGTATCGCTGGTCTGTTGTTCATATAGTAAAAATGAGATAGCGTATAGCTGTCCAAAAACAATAAAAGCGAGATGAAGTATCGCTGGTCTGTTGTTCAAAAACAGTGAAAGCGAGATTAAATATCGCTGGTCCATTGTTCATAGACAGTAAAAGCGAGATGAAGTATCGCTGGTTTGTTGTTCATATAGTAAAAATGAGATAGCGTATAGCTGTTCAAAAACAATAAAAGCGAGATGAAGTATCGCTGGTCTGTTGTTCATATAGTAAAAATGAGATAGCGTATAGCTGTCCAAAAACAATTAAAGCGAGATGAAGTATCGCTGGTCTGTTGTTCAAAAACAGTGAAAGCGAGATTAAATATCGCTGGTCCATTGTTCATAGACAGTAAAAGCGAGATGAAGTATCGCTGGTTTGTTGTTCATATAGTAAAAATGAGATAGCGTATAGCTGTTCAAAAACAGTAAAAGCGAGATGAAGTATCGCTGGTCTGTTGTTCATATAGTAAAAATGAGATAGCGTATAGCTGTCCAAAAACAATAAAAGCGAGATGAAGTATCGCTGGTCTGTTGTTCAAAAACAGTGAAAGCGAGATTAAATATCGCTGGTCCATTGTTCATAGACAGTAAAAGCGAGATGAAGTATCGCTGGTTTGTTGTTCATATAGTAAAAATGAGATAGCGTATAGCTGTCCAAAAACAATAAAAGCGAGATGAAGTATCGCTGGTTTGTTGTTCATATAGTAAAAATGATATAGCGTATAGCTGTCCAAAAACAATAAAAGCGAGATGAAGTATCGCTGGTCTGCTGTTCAAAGACAGTGAAAGCGAGATGAAGTATCGCTGGTCTGTTGTTCAAAGACAGTGAAAGCGAGATTAAATATCGGTGGTCTATTGTTCATAGACAGTAAAAGCGAGATGAAGTATCGCTGGTTTGTTGTTCATATAGTAAAAATGATATAGCGTATAGCTGTTCAAAAACAGTAAAAGCGAGATGAAGTATCGCTGGTCTGTTGTTCATATAGTAAAAATGAGATAGCGTATAGCTGTCCAAAAACAATAAAAGCGAGATGAAGTATCGCTGGTCTGTTGTTCAAAGACAGTGAAAGCGAGATGAAGTATCGCTGGTTTGTTGTTCATAGACAGTAAAAGCGAGATGAAGTATCGCTGGTCTATTATTCATAAACAGTGAAAGCGAGATGAAGTATCGCTGGTTTGTTGTTCAAAGACAGTAAAAGCGAGATTAAATATCGCTGGTCTATTGTTCATAGACAGTAAAAGCGAGATGAAGTATCGCTGGTTTGTTGTTCAAAGACAGTGAAAGCGAGATGAAGTATCGCTGGTTTGTTGTTCAAAGACAGTGAAAGTGAGATGACGTATCGCTGGTCTGTTGTTCATAGACAGTAAAAGCGAGATGAAGTATCGCTGGTCTATTATTCATAAACAGTGAAAGCGAGATGAAGTATCGCTGGTCTGTTGTTCATAGACAGTAAAAGCGAGATGAAGTATCGCTGGTCTATTATTCTTAAACAGTGAAAGCGAGATGAAGTATCGCTGGTTTGTTGTTCAAAGACAGTGAAAGCGAGATGAAGTATCGCTGGTCTGTTGTTCATAGACAGTTAAAGCGAGATGAAATATCGCTGGTCTATTATTCATAAACAGTGAAAGCGAGATGAAGTATCGCTGGTCTATTGTTCATAGACAGATCTAGTGTTTACAGAGCGCGATACATATATATGAAGTATCATTGATCTACTGGTCGTAGACAATGATTAGGCGATGAAGTATCGCTTATCTATTCTACATGTCAAGTCAGGGGCGCACGTGGCGTAGTGGTAGAGTCGCCGATTTGTAATTCCTCTGACTGCTAAGCCTCTCACCGCGTGGGTTCGAGTACAATTCGGGGCGAAGGGAAAGTCTTCTAGCTGACTTGCAGTGCACCGGTGGTTCTACCTAGACATGTGTCTGGGGTGTTCCTCCACAAAAAAGCTGGACGATGTTATAATGATCATAATTCGCTACAATGTATTTAAAAAATAAACAAACAAACATGTCAAGTCTGTTAGCAATGTATTGTACACGAAACAGAAACGATGGATATTGAGAGAAAACTACATATAACCGTCAATGGTATTGATACAGCGAATAATAATGTGTTTTGTTACTTTGAAGGTTTCCCCCAAAGGGTAAAATGCATTTTATTATGTTCACGGAGATGTGCGATATTGTTTTGTGTCATATTGAGGATTCATGCATTGTCTGTAAGCATTTTTGTGATAGATGAAACGTTTCTAGATATCCAATTGTATAACTTTAAATTGAATTGAGCCGTTAGCAGGAAAATAATGTTTATATCTTTTGAATTGAATTGGGACATAAAAGATGTTCATTGTGTTTAACAAGTATATCGACAGCAATATTATTGTGTGTGACTTTTTCTACTTGCCGTGTACAATGGAAGACCATCATTTGTGTATCATAGTCCATTAAAAGCCATACTAACGTCTGTAAAACAATGTAATCGGTACAACGACAAGTATATGGCAAAACAAACACGATTTGGCCCTTTTAAAGGCCCGACCTCATTCTAAATAAACTGAAACCCGTGAATATCATATAAGTTATGTTAAAATCGTTACGTATACTAATAAGGGCACGGATGCGAGACCTCCAAGGCGCCTTAGAGCGCATGTGCTGTAAACAAGAAGATGGCTATCCTGGGGATTAAACACTCGATTTAAACAGTCGATTCATTACATGAATATTTTAGAGTGAGAAACCGTAACTCTAATGGGAACTAGATGATATCCTATTTTGCTTTTGTCCTTATTGTCTGCTACATCTGTAATTGCAAGCTGCATTGATGACATCGGCATACTAGGTTTCTTTTGTAAAACAAAATTTTGCCAAACAGCTGCAAATTCCTATTTATCCCTCCTACCTATTATGATTGCAAGCTACATTTTATTGTTGCAAGCTACACTGTTAAAAACCGAAACAGTGTTCTAGTCTCTGAAAAGGTCTCACAGAACAACTGCGACATCGTGTTATTGACTGCTACACTATCGTCCCCATAAAAAAAATGTTTCCGTGTATTCCATAAGAGGCACCGATCTCCAGAGCGGCTCCAATGACATTATTCAAAACCACAGACCATTTCACACTCTTCAAAAGACGGTAACACATTTTGTTAATGAGAATAAGTATGGGTTTAAATATATTACCAAAATGTCATCCCCAAAGTAAACGCAGTCTATGCACTGCTCGTTCGATAGGCAATCTTCACATTCTGCACCACAAGTAGATAAAGTAAAACTCCCCGAGTCGTACTTTGTCATAAACTGCCAACATGTCTGAAGTTGCCCATTTTGGACCGTCCCTTGGGTCGCTGCTTAAAACAAGTTAAGACTGTAATTTTATTATAACTCATATCTCACGATTGCTGTCTTGATTTGGTTAAACAATCCCCGACATGCTTAGATCTGCATTGATTGGTAAAGAAACACAGTGGTTTACAGGTTTATTCTCCGGTTCCTATCAGGTAGAATTGTTACTTTTCCTCATCCGTGTTCAGATAAGAAACCTTTCTCTTTTTCCACTTGAGAACATCCTGTATGAGACAGATTTTCTCCTAGTTTGTCATAAGTTCGTTAGGGTGATATTTGTCAGAGTGAATGAAAATTAATGGCGCAAAAAGACAACAGCGTCTTTAGAGCGCTGCTATAAATTACATCGAAGACTCTGTCAAATGAAAGTGTCTGGCCAGATATAATATACACTCTCTCCGTCAAATCTATGGCGCTGTCTTATCTAATTAATACAACGCGATAGTTCTTGTTCGGAACAAGAAGACTCTTCTATGGTGAAGATATAATTCTGTTTACTTATAATCGATTAGATCGCTACGTAGACTAATGGCGGACGGGCATTTTTCTGGATATAATTATTTAAAATAGTCATGTAAATGACTAGCATTATCACCATTAATTTCATTTTTTCCATATTTATGATTTCCTAGCGACTCGTAGATGGTGCTCTCTACAGGCAAGCCTTTATTGCCCTTCTTCCCGCAGTTCGACCTAAGCACATAATATAAAACTTTCCTATTATCAACCGATCATTATGCGTTATTAACAGCGCGATCTAGGATCTTAAACACCGTGATGCCATCCCTTCATTTCCAGACGGTGAAAATATCACCAATTTGCATACATTCATACCATTGGAAGAACTCCTCTAGACCATTTAAATATCAGTATAAACGTTTATATCGGGACCGAGTGCTTGATAGGTCCGCAATTTTCTATGAGTTATATCTGCAAAGGTCTCCTGCAATAATTCAGTCTATGATTATGATTACAATATTCCCTCCCTTTATGTCTCGTGGTGTCAGAGAGAGCTCCCGCTTCAATACATCATCCAGGCAAGCTTCTGGTTAACCAGGAGTGCGCATTTATCAAGCGTCTCCGAGATGGCTGTGACAACACGAAATTATGACAATCGGCGTCAAACAGGTAATTTGTTGTTGATCGGGCTTAAGCGAAGTCTCAAACAAATCGCCTTCGTCGACCAGGAAAAAAACCCTGGCAGTAATCGAAGTCTGCAAGCGCCTTGTCTGGGTGCATAGATCAGACTTGGGATCTGTGCATCAGTTGAGAAATCTCTAAATCGTTATTTAATCTGTGCTTCATTAACAGGCAAGGACTTATTGTAGGTACCTTTTTGCTTTGGTTAGTTGTATGGACAGTTTATTTCAAAATTGACTGACAAAGAATTGCGTTTAAATGTTAAGTGTAAGGCACTGAATATTTACATGTCACCAACTCACCAACTTCAACATTATCTTGTATATATATATAACGTACTTGTGCTTATAGTTATGCTGTTTTTACTGCACATATGACCTGCATTTTGAAAAGACCCCTCTCAAGCAATATATAAACAAGCTTATTCAATAGCCAGTGTTAATTGATACATGTTGAATATTGTGGTGTGAATTACCAACTAAATATGGTCATAAACTTACACATGAAACATCAAATAAAAAAAAAAAAAAGCAAATTAAATATTTAAAAATAGCAACTTAAATTAGCTTGCAAGCTTACTTAAAGTACTCATTTACAAAAGCAGCTTCGAGATGGCTGACAACACAAAACTATGACAACCAGCATCAAATAAGTAATTTGCTTATGCCCAGGCTTAAATGGATGTCACTAACAAATCGCCTTTGTTGACCGGGAAAAAATGGCAGCTTTCGAAGTTTGTAAGCGCCATCTGTATAAGGCAATGCAGCATGGAATTGGGGATCGTAGATCAGATTTGGGATTGTTTGGTATCTTTTGCAAACTCTGTAAGTCAGTGTTAAATCTCAATTGGAACGCCTCGAATAATTCACGAATTATCTCTTGGATTTATTACTGGAAAACCCCGCGAAAAGAGACATGCCAGTGCCCATGACGTTATCTCTACTGAAAATGCAATAAAAGTTGTATATCTAACGAGATGTGAACAGGTAACTTGATAAATGAAAATTATAGGATGAAACAATCCTTTATATCAAACCTATCGCTATTATTAAAGAACTTTTTATAACGCATACTTCTTCCGGCGAACAAAACGGTCAGATTCTGTAAGAATCATTGCATCAGATACATCCTAGGGATGATCTTTGTCCCCAATCGGAACTCCTCGGGTAATTCCGTCCTCAGGATAATCATCAGAGACTGTCCTTATTGAATATAGAATTAAAAGTTTCCTACTAACACTGGCTTGGAGAGCTTCTAGTAAACAAAGGGGTGCGTATTTAAAATAAATTAAGCGTCTTCGAAGTGGCGGATAACGCTGAATTTTGTAAGAAAAGGTTTCAAACAGGCAATTTCTTTTTGATTGGGCTTAATAGAAGTATCATACAAATTTGGCTTCATCCACAAGTTTCGTCTGCATGAGAAAATCCAGGTTTGGACTTTGGTTGCGCATAGATCTTTTTAGGACTTTGAGCATCATTGGTGAAATATGTCAATGAGTGTGTAGGTCTATGCCTAAAATAAACCGACAACGAGAAATCTGGTCTAGGGATCACGATCTGGTCTTTGTGGCTCATAGATTAGATTTGGCACCTAGTATATAATTTGTAACGTATGCAGATCATATTACTTGTGAAGACCCAACTTAAATAGATTTTGGACCATTTGTAGATTTCGGTGACTGGCTGGTTATTGATTTTTGTGTGATTTTGAACCATTTGTTGAACACATTTTGAACAGTAGACGATATTTTCTACTTTTGATAATGATACAGTAATATCTTAACTACAGTTTACGTCAGGTGTAGTTTTAATCCGATTGGTCAACAAAGATTTTGTACATAAGCTTTAATTGGCTACTTTTAATTACTTGACAAAATAACATCTCAAAGAAGTGATGAAGTAGCATCTGACATAAGGTGGTCGACAAAAGGAATAATGCTCAATATCTGAGTAGGCATAAATGGGAGTAATGCTTAAAATCTGAGCAGGCGAAATGTGAGTATTGCTCAAAATCAGTAGGCGAAATGGGAGTAATGCTCGAAATCTGTGTAGGCGAAATGGGAGTAATGCTCGAAATCTGTGTAGGCGAAATGGGAGTAATGCTCGAAATCTGAGTAGGCGAAATGGGAGTAATACTCGAAATCTGTGTAGGCGAAATGGGAGTAATGCTCGAAATCTGAGTAGGCGAAATGGGAGTAATGCTCGAAATCTGAGTAGGCGAAATGGGAGTAATACTCGAAATCTGTGTAGGCGAAATGAGAGTAATGCTCGAAATCTGTGTAGGCGAAATGGGAGTAATGATCGAAATCTGTGTAGGCGAAATGGGAGTAATGCTCGAAATCTGAGTAGAAGAAATGGGAGTAATGCGAGAAATCTGAGTAGAAGAAATTGGAGTAATGCTCAGAATCTGAGTAGAAGAAATGGGAGTTGTGCTCGAAATCTGAGTAGAAGAAATGGGAGTAATGCTGAAAACCTGAGTAGAAGAAATGGTAATAATGCTCAAAGTCCGAGAAGAAGAAATGAAAGGAATGCTCAAAATCTGAGTAGGCGAAATGGGAGTAATGCTCGAAATCTGAGTAGGCGAAATGGGAGTAATACTCGAAATATGTGTAGGCGAAATGGGAGTAATGCTCGAAATCTGAGTAGGCGAAATGGGAGTAATGCTCGAAATTTGAGTAGGCGAAATTGGAGTAATGCTCGAAATCTCTGTAGGCGAAATGGGTGTATTGCTCGAAATCTGAGTAGAAGAAATGAGAGTAATGCGAGAAATCTGAGTAGAAGAAATTGGAGTAATGCTCAGAATCTGAGTAGAAGAAATGGGAGTTATGCTCGAAATCTGAGTAGAAGAAATGGGAGTAATGCTGAAAACCTGAGTAGAAGAAATGGTAATAATGCTCAAAGTCCGAGAAGAAGAAATGAAAGGAATGCTCGAAATCTGAGTAGAAGAAATATGAGTAATGCTCGAAATCTGAGTAGAAGAAATGGTAGCAATGCTGAAAATCTGTATAGACGAAGGTAGACAAAATATGAGTAGGCAAATATTCAATCAGATGAATTTAGAGAGAACGCAATAAAAATAAGATAAACAGGCTGTTACCTGTTTGAAGAACTCATCAGAACAGAACATACGTTTATTAAGACTTGTACATGGTATATCGTCTTGATGAATATATAGTTTTCAAATACAAATTATCTTGTCAGTGTTGAAACAAATACAAACAATGAGAAAATGCATCAGGACAGAGAGAGAGAGAGAGAGAGAGAGAGAGAGAGAGAGAGAGAGAGAGAGAGAGTGGGAGAGAGAGGGGGGGAGACAGACAGACAGACAGACAGGCAAACAGACAGACAGACAGGCAGACAGAGTGAGAGAGACAGAGATGGAGAGAGAGAGAGAGAGAGAGAAAGAAAGAGAGAGAGAGAGAGAGAGAGAGAGAGAGAGAGAGAGAGAGAGAGAGAGAGAGAGAGGGAGCATAGATAGATAAGTAAATAATTTGACACCTAGATAAATAAAGAAATAAAATATGATATAATGATATAATAAATGAGTATAATTACAGGGATGAAACAAGAAGAAAAAATGATGAGCTTAAAAGTAAGGTTTCAGATTAGTAGACAAAACACAGATAATGGACTGAATCCAGAGAAGAAAAATATAGTTTCATATATACATATGGTGTAAATAGCTACCAGAAGCTACCAGAAGGGACGATAAATTTATGACAAAATCCAAGATTAATCCTAGCGCAACAAAGTATAAAGCAGAAGATATTTCGTATCATAACGGTAAACTCTGGGAGGTCAAATAAGACGATAGAATAAAGTAAAAACATAATTCCACATTTAAAAATGACTTGTTTGCTTTAAATTACACAAAAAGTGGTTAAAGTGATGTTTGTTTCTTTCTAAGATTTATTCCACTGTTTTACTTGTAAACTACCTCTTAATAGACCACATTAAAATAAGACTTAGCAATAAATAAGCAAACACTTAGAACAACGGAAAAAATCATCATTACGGCTGCATCATAATTATAAAGAAGTTTAACATAAAAACTACAAACTAAAGTTTGCCAATCACTGAATCACGAAAACAAAAACAAAACGAAAACAACAGTAATAGACTACTTTAAAAAACAACAACACGAAAAGTTGCTAGGCAAACTCTGGTTAACCAGGAGCTCACATTTATCAAGCGACTCCAAGATGGCTACGACCATCTAGGATGCATAAATCAAATTTGGGACTTTGTACATCATTTGTGAAATCTGTAAATCATCGTTAAATTATGTGCGTCGTTTGTAAACATGTGCTTCAATAACAAGCGATGAAGATTACCAGTGGTTTGTTTTAGTTAGATGTATGGACAGTTCAAACTATTAAAACGGAAAAAAGGACAAGTCCAATGTAAATAGTAAAGTGCGCTTGTAGTTCTACCAAGAAATAAATTTGGAACATTCCTCGACCAATAAATATGCAGACGTCGCCAATATGGCCATAATTTTGTCGGCAAACAATACAATTTTACACCGATTTCTCCCTAGCAATCATCGCTGTGTTAATTCTATTACGAAAATGGAAGACGACATATGCAAACTATTATGCAGATGTATTCAAATATTACTTTATACACATTACAATTATGATAGCATCCTTTTCTGCAGATGAATTCAAATATCACTTTATACGGGGAACAAAGCCCCCCGCCGCACACCGCTCCCCCCCCCCCCCCCCCCCCCGCGCCCCGGACGAAAGCCCCGTCGTTAAAAATGAATTGGTGGACAAAATGCAAAATGCCCCCCCCCCCCTCATCCTTTTTACAGATAGGACAAAAGCCCCCTATATAAACTTTAAAGGTAGGACAAAAGCCCCCTATATAAACTTTAAAGGTAGGACAAACGCCCCCTTTAGCATTAAAGTGGGGAGAAGACATTGCAATAGGAAAATGCATAAGACTAGTAAAGTGATGTGATAGTGATATCATGTCGAAAATGTGATTATAACTGTGCAAAAATAGTTGCAATAAATTCAACATCTAACTATACATCTCATAGTTGAAATAACTGCATTTGGTAGATTTAGGAGTAGAAACAAGCTTCTTATATTAAGTAATTAGGGATGATCAACAACTGTTTTAGGTAATTTTATATATAGGGAGGTGGGGAGGAGGGGGAGGGGGCTTTTGTCAACCAAGTCATTTTTCTTCATATCATCGTGTTTTCAGTGTCTTTCTGACTTTTAAGGTATCATGTGCGTACATATAATAATATTTCATATAAATCACTAAAGGATTCTTTGACTAAGTTTTACGTTCCAATGAATTACAATCAATGCAAACATAATCCGTCAATACTGACATAGTGCAGAGAGGGGAGATAACTAGATATAAACTGGTGGAGTGTGTTCTGTTAGTCTCGTGTGTTTTGATGTGTGGTAAGCCAGCCTTCTTATGCTTTTAAACTAAAAAAGAAAACTAAAAACATTTAATTAAATTAACAAATGTATAACAACAGCTCAAGTCAATATCGTAATAGCGTTAGCTTTCTTATTTGTTTAGCAATATACAAAGTCAACAACGAACCGTCCCTTCTAATGCATGTACGTTTCTAAATTTAAAAATGCAAGGTCGCGAGAATTTCACATCTTTCCTTTATGCTGTTCATCGCTTGAATGTTAACATAGTTTGCCATTTATCTTACATCATTGCCTTGTCTTTGGTTTGCTTCATAGGTGAGCGACTTCTTTTAGATGCCGAAATAAAAAGGTATAGCCCAACCAAAGTGTGGTTTTAATACGCATGTACTCTAATATAACCGATTTATTTATTTTCATATGTTGCCAAGTCGTTTGTTGACATGACCGAAAACTGGTTGAGAGCACAAATATGGCAGGTCACCGTCGTTCATGGCTGTTTTGGGACAACCGGCAAGGCTGCCACCTTTACCCCTTAATCAAAGTTTCGAGATTAATGTTCCTTGCCGACATAAAACAATGTATCTATTTTGTCTGCGTGAATTATGGCTTATCCGTTTACCTCCCCGCCCCTTTTGAGACCGTTAATGTTGAAATTCGCCCCTCATACGTCTTGGTCGGAATTATACCTTGTCACAGGGCGCATTGAACTAATCCTGCAATAAGTGGCCAGCGTGAGATTTAGAATTACCTGTAAATTGTGGATATTTTCACGCCCGTGCTGTTCGCATACTGCACCTGTTTGGGTGATGAGTACGACTGATAAAGTTCAGCCAATGTTAATGTTTCCGTTGAAGTCGTTGTTCTTGTGTAAAGTCTCTTCCCACAGCATAATAATTATATTTGTTCGTCTCAGCGGAAACTTGGCTTGCAGAAATAGTCGTTAAATTTATTAGCACATTCATCACCCATGTGTAAAATGTCGCCACCATTGAAGAAGCACTTTTTGGTCGATGAAAATTGAATACATCTGTTTTAGAACACACTCCAGTTTTCTCTTGTTGAATATTTACCCAGATGAATGTTTTGACTAGTATGTCAGCTACAGCCTTTCTGGAATACATAATCAACATTCAAAAATTAATATATTTTTGTATATATTGTCACAATAAATACACGCATATATGGAGACAAAACTATGAGCCAAGATGTCGCTTTGATGAAAGGAATACAAACGTTGAACTTAACCTGAGAAGGAAAAGAGCGTGTACTGTTTTTTTTTTTAAATAATATCTATGATATTAATTGCAGCACACACTGATATCATAGATAAAATAAGAAACAAAACATATGTACACACTCTTTTCTTTCTCAGGTCAAAATGTATATGCGTGCCAAGGCATACATCTTTTCTCCAATGCTATTGCATTGTTGTTTTGTCTTTCATCGTATACTTGCTGTGTTTGTTTTAAATATCCAAGCAAGTTTAAGGAAAAAAACAACACTCTTTATCGACAATCCCGATCTTATTATTTGTCATTTGTCACATTTTTTTGTTTACTGAATACATTATTTGTTTACTTTCTTCTGTTTGCTTTTAAAACATGTGTTCTTTTACATTTTGTTTTCACTTTTATATAATATTTTTTTTAAAAACTAAATTTGTTATAACTTCAACGAATTTAAAATATCTTGTAGCTTGAAGATGACAATGTCCAAATATTTCTTATATATGCATTAAAGACTGCGTTATATCATATGCGCCCTCCCATAGACACAAGATTAAAAAGTGTATTGGTATAGCTTCCTTGCTCACCCTCGAGAATTGTATACCGTCTCCAAATAACTGAAATACTGTTGGTGGGACGATAACCCCAATATACAAAAAGACAAAATACCCACTTGTTTCTGTGGTAAATATATTATATTAAAAAATGCAACTAGCAACTGTTCCTACATGAAGACTTTCAGATTCCTAAAAGAGCAACTTTATTTAATTTTACGGGATTTAATTATTTACTGTCTGTCAACAATTTTTGCAATTTACTATTCTAATTTAATGTAACTGGGATGAATTTTAACTTGTAAATCCAGAGGCTAAATTCTTATACGTTTATAAATACTTATTTATAATATGGTACTTGGTTTTATATCCTGATATTGTTGTATAATGTCTAATTGAATTTATCCATAACATATGTTACCTTGTACAATTAAGAAAATAGACCCTTATACTGCCAGAAATTCTTTATTTATTCTTTCGTTTTGTCCTCGACTTCCTAAAATCTCAGAATGTTATTGCTGCGCAATGATTTAAATGTGGTGCCCGACAGTTTGTTCCATAAAAATATTTCTCAAATAACCAAATAAGTCAATGGTACCTGAAAAGGTCTTGTAAAATGCTGTTAATTTATGCCAAAGATCTGTGTGAACAGTCAAGGATAAATCCCCAATCATCATTGCAAACAGGTATTTCCTATCTGAGCCACGCTGCAGAGTTAGCTATTTTCATACTTAGAAAACCACGTGACCTCTTACTTTTATATAGTCATTCGGGTAATCAGCTCTGACGTCGATATCTATTTTTAGCAGAGACCACTATCGGGCTGTTTATAGAGATGGAAAGACTGAACATTTAGAATATTTCTTTCGCGATTAGTACAGATAACAATAATGTTAGTATTCAAAATCGTAATAATAATGATTAAAGTATGGGTTTATGTAAAAGTATAACCAAATTTCCCAAAGCGGCGGTTAGATATTGGTACGTGTATTTAATAAAGGCAAAATGTCGGATACCACCTTTAAAATAGTTTCATATTAAATGTATATTAAACGTAATGTATGACATTAATGTATTTAAAATAGCAAAAAAAAAAAACAACATATTAAAGCACTTAAAGTTTAAAAGCATAAACCTATGAATAATCTGAGCAACTTTGATAACGGATTTATCAATGAACAACATAGCTGGTTGACGAATCATGTTAATATGTTAGTGTAAGTCATTCCATGCATGTACACTACGGGCGACAAAGTTTTCTTACTTAAAACACCATTATCTTTATTTAAGAAAAAAAAAGACCGGCAACTTTGCAGGTCAAAACACCATTTTTTTCAAATCTGTACGGAGTACACCATCTTTGATCAAATGTACAACATATAAATAGTTTACCATTTTTTCCTGGGCAGTGCCAAAACAAATGGTCGGCTGGACAGTATTTTATTCTTCAACATAATTATCATTTAATTAACTGTTGGACAATGAATTAATTTCAAAGCCATCGGGATAATCCTCACAGATTCTACGTATCTACTTATTTTTCCTTGTTTCTTATTATCTGTTCTCTGTTATAACTTTGATACAGCTGTCCCATCTTCATTATACAGTAAAATTACATTTTTTATCGAAAAATCTTTACAGCTATGCTGTGTATTTGTTCTCTGTTGTTTAGCATTGTTGTTGAAATTGACTTTCGAACACGTGACTTTCTATAAACGTGTTTCGACGATGCATAAGAAATGTAGACATCATATATGGTAGGTGGTTCAATCGTTACGTCACAACCAGGGGCAGTTAATCATGTCAGGCTTAAACACGCTTTGATTTTTATAAGTGTTGGTGCGTTATTTCAAGAGAGTTGAAGATCGTAATTTTGTGTAAATATATTTTCTTATATTTTAACCATATTGGGATGAAAATACAAGACTAAAATCGTATTAGAAATACCTTACGCATGTATTGAATGACTGGTAAATTTTATTATTTTATTTTATTATTTTTTATTTAAAAAATCTTTAATTTATCAATGCATCTTAATTTTGGTGATATTATATGTTGTTTGAGATTAAATCAAATGCAATCTAGGTTTCTTAATAAAAACATTCAAATATTGAAATCTCTAAGAAATATGAAATGAAAGCATTGAAATGTATGCCTCGCATTCAAAAGATTCAGCTTCGTAACACGTTCTTTAAATACAATGTTAATGTTTTATTTATTTTTGGCAATTTTAATATTTGCATTCGCACGAAAGATGGTGATGCTTTAGGTTGCTAGTCCTCATTTTATACATAAAGAAAATCACTAATTTACTTGATATATGCAGTATATTTTTGTTTGTAAAATATTTATAAATTTTATTAAATAAATTATTAAAAATTAGAAATACAAATGGTTACAAAATAAAACATAAACACAATATTTGATACTAAAACTTTTAATTATAAGAACTAACAGCTTGTAAAATAAGTGTACATGTTAATGACGTAAATATACAATCAACATAACTTAAGCACCTTTTAATAAATATAATTCTATGACAACATATCTAGTATATAACTAACCAAGTTGAAGAAAGGATTTGATCTATAGAACTTAAACGTATAGTAAACATGAACACTGTAAAGTCTTCCTTTCTACATGACATTGTTCGCAGCGCAAAATGCTACTCCATGAAACGTCTTGCACCTATTGTTGTTGTGTTTTTTTAAATCTAAATGAACACATTTAACGTACTAATTGGCTTAGAACGTATACCCATTGGGTATATTATTATTAAAAAAAAGTACATTTTATGCTAAATTATTCATTATTGTATTATACGTGCAATGATAGAAATGTAAAGTTGAATATATGCAAACAAATTAACATATTATAGTAGCAGTTTGCTCGAATTTATTCTGACTAATGTCAATGTTATTTTCTTAATTCTTAATTTCCCTTTAATAAAAATAGATCTACATGTGCCTGCATTCCAAAATGAACACAAATTAAGTATATAATGTATAACATAAAATTTAATTGATGAAATAAATAAAATACATTTTATATTCAAGTTTGTATGTACATAAACCACGCTACGACTGTTCTCTCACTTTTGAAGAAGTCGTGTTTGGTAAATAAGGGTGGTGTCTGATAGATTGTTTGTGGAACATTGTGGAAGAGCTGTTTGCCAGAGCGCCCTTATAAAGATGGCTGCGCAGCAACAGTTCATGGCTGTAAAGCGGATGTGACGCAATCATACTTCCGTATAATGTTGAAAACAACGTCATGTCCGCTGACGTCATAGGAAGTGACGTCAGAGGAAGGGATGTTGGGAATGATGGATGAATTGTCCCGGAGGTGGCGGTTGGCAAGGATGGTCTCCAAGCGGCAGCCATTGTTTCAGCAAAAACTGAAATGAAAAAAAAACATATTAGTAAAAGAGGGTAATATAACAAACCAGATTGGACAGGTACAGCTTCTGTCTTAGACGGAAAGCTTTTTGTTCTAACATAAAACCTAACAAACAATCTTCGTACATACAAGACGAGAAAGAAAAAGATACAAATAGGCAAAGGTGGGTTCGCAAATTGAAATGTACTGAATGCACCGTATTGTGTTCGGCTTAGGTCTGTCACGTGAGACGAGGCACATGTATCGTTTGAGGCTTGTGGTCATTTATCTTCGAGAGAGTCCCCTCGTCGTTCAAGTGTTGACTATATATCTGCAGTAAGATGTCTTCCCGACAGTGTCATATCCAGTTACGGCAACTCTCCGCCCCTGATGTCACCCGACTGACGGAACGCGGTTGCCGTGGTAACCAGATACCATTAGACGGCGCTAAACTGCCCTAAACGACCCCTTTCTACCAATATGAGGTATCCAGTACTATCCACGAACCCCAGGCACTGACAAGCGGAGGTATTCTTGTCAATATAAATATGTTTAGATCGGGTGGACATAATTCTCCCTCACAAAAGGATTGTAGTGACTCACGAGCAGTTTATTGCCTTTTAAGGCAAGGGTTTAGTATACGTCGATTGATGTCAAATGTTTTATTTACTAATTGAATGTTCAGAGAAGCACAGTGACAACAGAAATCGGCTAAATACACTTAGAATGTAAGGTTATGTCAGTCCTGGCATTTTTGAAGAAATAATGTTAGGACAAATGCTGACATTATGATTACCAAAATCGGTGTCATTTCGTTCAACACTACGCTTCGGCATCTCGCGGTGAAGGAATTCGCAGATTATTTAACGGATAAGCCACAGTAACATAGAGAACTACTATGCAAGAATGCGAGAAGAATATACAAACAATGTATCAGCGTATGTATACCCAAGATTTATTATGCAATGACGTCAAACATTTATGCATTAATACAACACCAGCGCTATGATAGCCTATATTGATTATAAGAAATGCAGTAAATTCGGGTAAATGTGATTAATTTTAGTTGCATTATTGTCGAATGATATGTTTAAGGTCAAGGTCACGGTAAAGTTTGCGAATAATAAGTAATCACGTGTATTATAATATTTAATGTTATATTTTTAATGGTGAACAATTTAGTCTCTGCTTATTTAACTAATAAACAGTCATAATACATAAGCTTGAACCAAATAGAGTGTTATCCCTTGTAAACTAAACACAGAATAAATCTGCTTAATGCGACGTTCTTAGAATCAAAATATTTTAGCTTACTCACAGGCAGATAACTCTGTCAAGCTTGATGAGACATGCATTAATAATGCATAAATAGTACATTATATTTTGTCGCAAGACATAGAAATAAGTAATTACCTTTCTGTCTTTCTGCGGGAGATATCCGGAGCGGGTCAGCCATGTCCGGGTCACCGTATGATCGGACTGGGGTACGGGGGTATGGGTGTGATTGTAGGATACCTTCCATGCTTTCTCTGAAAAAAGAAATTAAATTCAATCAGTTATTGGCTTTTGTAATTGGTATTCGCATTATAATTATGGCAAAAGCAACTGAGAAAACAGGTATAAGCAGAGGATGGTAACGGCGCAAAGTAAATCAATACGCGAGATAAAAGTAACTTAATTTAAAATTAATTGTGACATTCTTTCCTAATTACAATAGGACAGAACAATATTTCAATAATATTTGGATGATAATTATATAAATAATATTAAATATAACACAGATTTTATTTGACCGCTACACTATTGACACAAGAAACCAAATTTATACAATTTAAACAAATGATGAATACAATAGTTGCCACATGCCAAGCCGGTTAGGCCGTCTATCGTGTCTCTGCCATGTAATTGAGGCCCCAAATCTACGCCTTACGGTATTGCAATGTAACTCTTACACCAAGGTAGACATTTGTTTTATCGGGTACGGTCATATATCATTCTGACCACAACACTGTTAACATACATCCCCTCGCGACAGCTACACGGCGGGTGCCACAAAAACTGTATTTGTTTGCGTAAGGCAAGAGTCGTGTTAGGTTCTAACATTACTAGAGATTCGATCAATCGCAATTTAGATGTCAGGCAAAAAATGCTCGATCGCCCGAATCCGATCCTCGCCATCATGTCATATGTGGCAAGGAGTAATCGGACGAAAGACAAGCAAACCAGAAACAACACCCGACGGGATGGATTAGGTTCGGAACATTTGAATTGACTTCTCAAACGTCTTCATTAATAAAAACAAGAGTTACACCGGACTCGTGACATTGGTCACCGGATTTTGTTTTCACAGTTGTTAAGCATACATGACCTACGAGCAACAATAGAAGTTTCTTTGACGTTTCTTTCGTAAAGGTAGTACATTGCAAAGCCATACGCGGTCACAAAAGTCAGGCACAAAAAGGTGGGATAACTATGATTCAGAAGCTGGTACGGGAGACCTGATGGTGTAACATGATAGTCGATACAAAGTTGTCGCCTCTCATGATCACTAGCACATTGACACCAGTTAATGCTCTCTGAACAAGGCCGCTTACTTGCTTTTCTTGTACCCTGCCACGGTTTAAGAAAACAGATAGCCGGGACGCTGGCATGACCAAGTGTCACGAAGGAATATGTAATATAGATGGTCTCCAGTGGCATCTGATACCTAGGTTTGAATTGTCAAGACACCGGTACCTACCTTTCAAACTCGGAGAGGCGTGTGGAATCACGGAAGCCTTTTGCGAACGGATTGCTGTCAATTTTTAACTTGGTGATCTGTAAAGAAATATAAGAACATGTTAATGGCCGGGTCGCATGTTAAAAATCGTACTCGCTAAGGATGCTTGAGATGAGAATAGGGTCCTAATCTGGCGCCTGGACCACACAAAATCGCAAAATCGCGGTGTCTGTTTAAGTTTAGGGTCTACAAAATGGTGCGGTAGTTGTTAGCCATGACCCATGGAAGGGTTAATGACCATGTTTTCCTGCCTGTTACAGTCTCGTCTAACCATAGACTGGATTATCTTCGTGTCTGTATCTATTACCATCCTTAATGTGCAATCTTAACAAATTAAGTTAAAACCCGACTGTGTCTGGTTTGTCTAACAGTGGATTTGACAAGGAGTCAAATTAGATTTTAATCAAATAGCGAAGTGAGGCTTCATCAAATGATAAAAAGTCGGCAATTTCTTGATGTTTAAAACACGTTGTTGCTATATTAATCTGCATTAATGACGTCATTTAATGCAATGGCTATTCATCATCATTTTTGCCTGTCACGAAAAAAGAGACGTTTCGAATTGTAAACACATGCATTTGTGTTTCTGTTACGATGGAATTATTACTAAGAATTAAAAGTACGCTCTCTAGAATCGTATGTAAATAACAAAGTACTAAGTGTATGCTAGCTTTATTATTTCACATTCATAAAATAATATTCATAACAACCTATAAGGTGTTCTGACAGGCCTTACTAAGTTTTTAGCAAAACAATTGTCATAATGAAATAAATTTGGGGACTGGTAAATAAGATTAACTTCAATATTACCAAAAGATTGCAAAATGTGTTGTGTTGGATCTAAAGCAACTTCCGGTCGACCACCGGGGTGTCGGCTTAAGCTGTTACTTCGTATAAGACAGAGGTTGATTATGGTGCTAGGTTAACGACAATAAATCAATTTTTGATGTTCCAGATGTATAAATACCCACATTAAACTCGGCATTTGTTTATACAGACACCCCATTTTGTAGCTTACAGTCAGTTAGCGAGAGCATTGGCTGATTTATGTACACCAGTCTACGGCTCATGCATATTGATGTACGATACATCTTACAGTCTCGCGGAACAATGGCAGATACATGGTAGACAATGTCTGCAACACTGCGTATACAGAGTTACAGATCTGTAGGCATGTGCAGACATAGCTGTGTATTTTCTAGGTAAATTGGAACAAAGACGCGCGAAAGGAGAGTAGTCAACTTCAGTTAAAATATATGTTTTTGTACATGTTCTATATGTGCCAATCTGCCAATTAAGCAAATTGCCGATACGCTTATTGACATATTTGTATTTGCTACAAAATAAAAATTAAAAGAATAGGGTATTTTTGTGTTCACTTGTTTATTAAACATGCATTTCTTGTTCCATTTGATTTAGAGGCTATATTCAGTATGTACAATCTTGAGGCAATAAGACATTTTTCTATTAACCTTTTCTGAAAGGAATTGCAGTATTTTGTCAAAACATCTTGACGTTGTCGTGATTATGCATTAAAATCAATTGTCTGGCAAAACCTTTGTTGAAAGGAATTGGTGCTTAGTAAATATGATAATATATTCGATCTGTTTGTTCGTTATATAAACGTAGACTTAATGTTCATAATTACAAGAAAAGAAACCTTACCAGTTGGTTCTGATAGGCTGTAACTGCGATGAAAGTGGTTTCTGGGAAGACAAAGGTTTTGTGCTCCAGTCCGTCCAGACTTGTGATTGGTTCACGTAGTGGACACGTGGTCTTGACCAGATGAATACGTGGCTGGTACTTGTGCATTGAGTTCAGAACAATCTGAAGAAGAAAACAAGCATTATTTAAAATTAAATATTTCATAATGTAAAAACTCATCATTAACATCACCAAAAATTCATTTCTACTTACTATTTATATTTCCTGTTTATATGAAGTTAAACTATTAAAATATACTTTAAAATTCTTAACATATTTTATTAAAACATGTATCTTTCCAAAATATACACTTTTATGCGTAAAATGGGTCTGATATATACATCGCTGAATTTTGTTATGAAGTTCGAACTTATTTTCTTGACATTTTAATAAATATAATCATAACACAGTATACTTACATGGCCACTCCTATCCTGTGTATTATTGGTCAACTTCAACTTCTCGAAGGACACTGTCTGTTTCATTAGCTGCTCGCCGGTGAAAGTAGTGTCGGGATGCACGTGAAGTCGTGGAGCCGGTGGTGGATCGGCCTTGCCGGCAACCAGCCACGAGGATCGATGGTAAGCGTATCTGTAGCGCTTGTTGTCCACTGGGACAATATCCATAAGCACAGCGTACCGGGTACCGGGTTCGAGTCCAGTAAAAGACGTCCGGACGGTTGGAAACATTCGTCTGAAAATAGAAATAAGTGGTTTTAGTACCCCTGTTCTGTAAAATATGTGTATAATTGCTGCAACGTCTTATGTTAGCGTAAAGGCTATTATAACATAACACCAGTTGTTAGACAGCACAAATCGTGAAAAATATCGCGCCATTTGTTCATTATTTCCAAATCTGTATGCTAACCATGATGGGGATTTAAGCTAAAAATAGATTTCGTCGTCAGAGCTGATTATCCTGATGGCACTGTAACGTGATATCGATGATAAGTGATAATGTGGTTTTCTTAGCTTAAAAATAGCTAACTGCAGCGAGGCTCGGATAGGAAATACCTGTTTGTTATAACAAGTGGGGTGGTATGCTTTACTTTTTATATAGATGTAGGGCACCAATAAACAGCATTACGCTGGATCACCTGGTAGCAATAATTTATCTAGTTCCATGAAAGAGAAAAATGGTCCAAATATCGGTTACCACCTTTAAGAAAATATGAATGTACTTTTATAGCTGTTGTATACACGTCTGTGTTTTACCTTTCGACGTCTAGGATTATGAGCGTTAATGTTCTAAATCCCCATCTCGCGATAGTGCAATTGGTCTTTATGTTAATGGGGAGTTGTTTTCAAGCTTCAGAAAATTCGACAACTTGTTAATGCAGTTTTAATGACGTCACGTTCCTTCCCGCCAATTCTGTAATCATTTTGTACCGACATACAGCAACCTGTTGTACATGCAGGTATTCCCTACCCCCGGAAGTCCCGACAGTTGTTCGCTCTACAGTTTCCAGAATAACTGCCCAATACTTTATCCTATAATTATCTTCGGTATTTATTAATGTATCAAATTTGCGTTGGCACGTATTGGTTTCCGAAACCTGTGCGTTTAAAGATGTTAAAAGATAACGCGGCCTTGCGACGTGTGTATATTTTGAAATTACTCCAGAAAGATTCTGCACTCCCTGCGGTGCCATAGTAACAAAATACTCGGTGGGCTAAAAGGCTGATTTCACTTCATTTGGCGTGGGTATAAATTCTCCTACAGTTTCATAAAAACAAGTCGTCTGGAAGAACGAGCGCTTCCTGCTAGCACGCGCTAATTTTCAGTTTCACGGCTAACGCTGTAATGACAGTATCGAATTATGTCGACTCGAGAAAAGCGTTTGCGACACGTAACGTGAATTTCCTAAATAATATAAGCGAGATATGTGGAGCATTAATAACCCATCCCGCTCCCTGCTGCTTTTATTGTAGACTTGGTCGCTTTTATTTTTGCAAGTTGACAATAATTAAAAAAAAATATGGCTACAATGTATGAATGCAGTCTTTGAATGGAGGCACATTGTATCGCCTTGTTGCATTCATTACATTCATTCTGTAAAAAATATGTGCGGGATATACTAAGCATTAAAATCATCTTCTGTTTTATAATATTCTTGGTCCCTTTTTGTAAGTTGACAATATTGTACCAAGGTTCAAAAATATTTGATAAATACATGAATAAATAGGGATAAACTGCACCACCCTGTTGCAGTCCAACAAATCAGAACAACGGTATTCAAGCTGCTATGGGGCAAGTTGGGTGCTTTAAACTCTGCACTAAACGCAATAGCGATGTTGTTTTCTAGTAGCTTTTTTCGTTTTCAGTCATAAAGAAAGCCATTGTAAGGCTGCAGAACCGACTATAAATCTCCAAACACCCGTCGTTTCAACATACCTCTCTAATTAAAGGCCCATTAAAATATTACGAGCAGATTAATGAAATTCTTTCACTCTCGCATATTGATGAACGATGGACAACGAGAGTTGAGCATGAATGATGCGGTGGTCGAGAGGTGTTTATGGGGTGTGTTGCTTTTTAAATACAACAAACTTGCGTGACATTCTGTACTTTCACGACCGCAAGGTTGAAATACGAAACTGTTCTTGTTTAACGCGAGAAGACGATTTAATACGCGGGTCTAGGAGCCCTCGGTACCCATTTCCAACTCTGTCAAGGACTGGATTAGAAGTTATTTGTCTAAGCTGACAAGAACAAGGACATAAGATGGACATGATTGTTACAATCCTTGATAAATTGTAACGATTTACATAATTCAAATATTTGACATACAGAATATATTACTCAGATATTTCAAGCTTTTCAATTCATTTACGCTGTAAGTTTTATGGCGGATGAAGATTAAAAACTGCTATTTTTTTTTATTTTAGTCTGGTTTTAGTAAAATAGTACTCAATTATCACAATGCAACCATCATCTTTAGTGTATTGTGTGCCCTCAAATAATGTAAATAGAAAGGTAACTGAAGTATAATGTATTATGAGCCAAAAATATCTGTTTTTAAGATTGCTTCCTGATTACAATATGAAACAATATACATGTATATATATTAGTCCTGTAGAAACATGTTGTGATTTTTATGCCAAAATGTATTCATATTTCCGTTTAAACGCCAGTTAAATAAATGCTATATACTCTAACAAACTTTTCCTCTGTTCGAAAATGTCAGTTTGATCCCTGCACATTTCTGAAAATGGCATGTTCAGATAATCCGCAAAAACACCTGTGACTCATTGACTCATTCTGTGTGATATATAATATATCCGACCAAAAGTCACATATCTCTCTATCAATGACAGTTAGACAGCCCGACCCTTTGTCTAATCTCTTCAATACAGTCACACCTTAAATACCCCTCATCCTAACTCTTTCCCTGCTTGAATTGAATTGGCAAGACCTAAGAAAATAGTTAAGATCCAGATCAGTCGGCTTCCGGTTATTTGCTGCTGTTTCTGTAGTAATATAGCAAGGTATTTTTTCTCGTAGGTGTAGGAATATCACTAGTTTGTGTCATTGACCAAATGTAGCATGTTTTGGGTCAGAACCAATACAGTCCTCAAACATTTCTCTCTCCCTCCTTCACTCTGTCACCAGATTTTGATTTCTGATAAGAAAAACACAACTGTTAACGTTCTTTTTTGATGAATGTAACATTATAATGGCAGCCGAAGAACCGCTTTGTGCTTCCGCAGGCCTGCTAATTGTGTCACTTAGTTATCTACCTTCGTGATGACGGGGTACACAATGAAGGTCCACGATATAAAAGGCAACTCTTCATTTGTTTGCTGGTAGAAGGTTGTTAGTTGAGGTAAGATCTTAGCTAGCGATACCCGAGACGATGATAATAGTAGACACCTGGCCAGTGAGCAATGAAATATACTCTACCCGTCAAGGAAGGGACCAGACGACAATGCAGTTTTGTTGAGGGAATTTCTCCTCAAAAAAGTGCAGGCAATACGTTTTTCTGGGTTGATATATAAGTTGTAAATCTTTCATGAACATATCATAGAGCTTCTTAAACGAGTGAATTTGACGGGTGTTATACTGATGATGATGAATAGGTAGTTGATGATGATGAGGAGGTGGATGATGATGATGATTGATGATGATGATGATGATGATGATGATGATGATGATGATGATGATGATGATGATGATGATCACGATGATCACGATGATCACAACGATGACAATAATGATCATGATGACGATGACGATGACGATGATGATGATGATGATGATGATGATGATGATAATCATGATCATGATTATGATGCAGAAGTATGTATTAGATTATATCTATAATCTTGACGCATGCCCACCTAATGACTGACGGGTTTACAGCGCGTGTCACGAGCAGACACTGTTAATCTGTCTTCATCAGATTAGAACCCAATAATCGATTAACAAGTTTATCGGAATAACATTATTAAGTCCAAATATGCTTTTTAATTGCAAAAGTTCCTTTAAAAACAACACGGAGATGAAACGAAAATATTATATAAAAACTTCGTGACTCAAGATGTTTTATGTCTATCTATACTGTGTACGAAAAATTATCTTGTCAGGAGTCGATTAAGAAAATGCCGACCGGAGCACCCCCGCCCCCTTAAATTCCTGGTTTATATATTAAATATATATTTATATAAAAATCAGTCTAATATAATAAACTATATAAACACTGTAACCTTGACCCTGACAAATATTAGAACACATCTCCGACATTCAGGATCAAAAGCGATATCTGTAAACATACTATGCGCCAAAAGCAAAATAAAAAAAATCACGTCCAACCCCCTCTAATGTAAAGAACCTGGATCCGCCCTTTTTGTTTGTCCGTGTCTGTGTTATGGTAGTAACGATAATGTTTAAGTACGGACAGGTCCATGAATCTGTTCAAATCAAACACCTGGGACTAGTTCGTTTAACTCGGCTAATATATTATAGAACATGAATTAAACCGGTTTCAGTCGTTAGATTGTTAATTTTCTCACATGTGCAAGTCAGTTAAAACTTTCTTTCACTTTGTTTTAGCCTTATTTCGATGCAAATATATTCATTTGAAGGTCCGCAGAGGTCCGGCGCGAACTTCAAAAAGTACCACCGCATTTCATTAAGGCGCGGCGTGACTTGCACTACCCAGCCTGTATTGTCGGTATCCCTTTATGTATTGTATAAATTTGTCTCATGACTTCAAACAGCTTCTAAATCTAATAAATCTACTTCATTATACACACTGGGGAAGTTTAATTTCTTAACAGAGTTTCTTCGAACAGTATCATTCACGTATTGCCAATTAAAATGAAATTGCATTGTTTCACGGCTTCAAACGTATTCTTGATTTTATTAAATGCTCTGTTATGTTCTGCTGTGTCATAATAATTTTATTCTGCCGTTTCTGCTCTAAAATGTGTAATACAGACTAGGAAAATGTTCGTTTGAGTGAATTCGCTTTCATATTTGTTATCCGATGCATGCTGTTGCAATTTAAAGGCATAAAGACTAGAGCTATGCAAGCTATGAAATTGAAACCTTTTAAAAGTGTTCATGTTTTCCGTGGATTCACTCAATTTATACATATGCTAATCGGAACACAAATCTTCAGACATACCAATACATTTTTAAAACATTTTTTTTTAAATATGCGCATGATCTTCTGTTAACTTAAACAAAGACCTATTTGAGCCATTAATTAATTAAATTAATAAAAGAGGAAAGTGAATTATTTCAAAGATTTATGCTAATTATAAGTATATTGAGGTTACTAATTCAACGAAGCTGCGCATAGTAAGATATAGCTACTTAGTTTATTGAGAAGTAGGTAATGATAACTTGTATCATGTTTTCCTGAGTTAAGAACGCCTCGTTGGAAAATAATAGAATAAATTTGCAATTATCAAAAATTATTAGGAAATTTATGATCCAGGATCAACCGAATCAAAACGTGTATGGACGTTTTTTCACTGACTGCAACACCAGTTAAAACATATAAATAGTAGTGGGGGCGGGATGTTATTGTCTGTTTTTGTGTTGATTTCATGGAACACGTGTTAGAGGGGACAAAGTGTAACCTTGTTGTAAATGATAGCACTCGGTCATGGAGATAGTCGCTAATTGAAGCCCTACAATTAAACACCTGTTCTTCTAAATTTGTTCATTTAGGTGTGTACAGACCAGAGTACCCAATACTGTGTTCTTGATATAGAATACAAATGTTGTGAAATTGTTTTAGAACTCTCTGTTAATATAGAAGTGTTTAAACAGCTTTGTTGTACGAAAAGTTGAAAACTAAATTCAATTTTGGATTAATCAAAATTAAATACTTTCTCGCCTCAAAAAGTTATTGAATATCAATTGCTTTTGTGTGGCAAATGTATGTCACAATGCTATTTTTCAATGTAGATAATTGTCGTATTCTAAAAGAGCTTATATGCATCACATATATTTCTTTTAAAGTATACCACCCTTGCTGTTACAACATAAATTTGGGATTAATTAACAAAATGTTATAATTTAAAAAAAAGTTAAAACAATAGCATTTCTTACCTTCCTGACTTTGTGATGATCATTTCTGTGCCGAGTTCATTGAATTTCTCCCACAATTCTTTTGTCTCAAGTCTTCCTTCTACGCCGGCTAATGACTCGGCACAAGGAGGTGGGCTTGCGACAGGGGAGACCGGAGAATCGGGTACGGGGCTATCTGTTCGGCTGTCCGTCCGACTCTCGTTCCGCACAGACAGGAAAGCACTGCTGTTGCCGGGGCTCAAACATTCACCCTTCAGTGAGTCGGAGTCGGTGTCACTTACTAAAAAGTAAATAAAAAATAATTGCAATAGTAGTAGCAGCAGCAGCAGTTATAGTAGTAGTAAAAGTAATGATGATGATGATGATATAATATTATTAATAATAATAATAATAATAATAATAATAATAATAATAATAATAATAATAATAATAATAATAATAATAATAATAATAATAATAATGTAAAACTGATCTTGATATTTACCACACTATACAATAACTATAACGGTAAAGAGAATATAAATGGCTTAATTTGTATTTACACATCTTAAAATAATCTAATTACCTTCGCCAAAATCCTAGTGTTCTAGTAAAACGAGGCTATCTGTTGACTTTATAGCCCAATCAATGTACTGGCTAAACGAAAATTATCGCAACTTCGAAATAGACGAAAATGTTATAAATATATATATAAAATAAATAATCTAATTTCTTTCATGTGGTGTGGTGATATCCCGATAGATTAGCCACTTAAAGTTAAACGCCATTTTGCTATTTTATCATCGGCGACAAATCGAAAATAATGATATCAGAAAAATCAAACCTTGGTTTAAATTTGACGTCAAGCGCTATGCCCCATAGAGTCAAAGATATTCACAGATAAATGTTTTACAGTGTGCGATTAAATAACAAACAAATGAAGCACTTTAGACAATGCCCCAGGCATATTCACATTAAGCGTATAAATAATAATAATAATAATAATAATAATAATAATAATAATAATAATAATAATAATAATAATAATAATAATAGTTGTTGTTGTTGTTGTTGTTGTTGTTGTTGTTGTCATTGTTGTAACTACATATTTATGTATTGGTTGTTGATCTTTTGCTTAAACTATGTCGAATTAACATATAATTTTTGTAACTATATTTGAATATTGCAGTATACTATTTGTATGGTTAGATTCATTTATTCCATTTGGAGCTATGCATGGATGATCTCAAATATCATCAACTTATATTAAACAACATTAATCGAATAGCCCTAACTTAATACTTAAAAATATGTATGTATATTAAAGCACGTGATAAATACATTTTAAATTAATGTATATATTTAGACTTGACGCTAATTGTTGCAAGAATCACACCGATTGAAATTCAGCACAAGAATTACACAAATACAATTTTAAACCACTTTGTAAAATGCGCATAATTATATACTTGTTTGAAACTTATACAGCAGTCTTAAAGTTCGGAGAAACAAATTTGCCGACGACCATGAAATAAGATAAATAAAGTGATTATAAATATACAATAATATTATACCTGCCGACTATTTTGATAATGTTCAATAAATATCAAAGAAAGGAACGAAAGTAAGAAAATTACAACAGTTTCGCACTGCAAACATATCTACAGCAGAAACGAAAGAAAAAAAAAATATGATGAAAAAACTGCATAGATAACACCATATTTTAATCGAAATCTGAATGCCGACGAATTGAATTATTAAAGTGTAAACACAATATAAATAACGCCTGAATATGACATCATTTGTATAATTAAGTCTAGCTACATAATATTCATTAATATATGGAGTGAGATTTGTCTTCACTAAATGCCGACGAATTTTACAATGTCAAATACTTCAAACAATTTCTATAAACAGTACACAAGTATAACGAAATATAATACACAAAATATAATCACCGACTAAATCACGACGAATATAAAATAAGCTCAAACTGACATTAAAATTAAAAAGACATCCCCTACCTGTTGGTGATGCATTATCCGACGATCTGGAGCTTGGCTGCTCACCGATGATGGCGGCAATAGAAAACGCCGACGCTTTTGTCGACAGCTTGAATCCCGACGGTGACGTCTGTCGGATGATCTCCATCTCTTCTTGATCCAGCATCTTTTCCAATTTTACACGTTCACAATGTAAATAGAACTGAAAATCTTATCCAACGTCTTTAAAAGCTGTCTCCACAAACACTATTTTAGACTTATGTGCTGCGGTGTCCGACAATGCCGTCCGTAGAAAGAGTATCAAGTGTGTGTTGCTTGCTAAAGCGAGTGTTCTAGCTGAGACTCGCGTTTGTCGGAGTCTTGTGATAAAGTCAGAACTAGTAATGCAAACTGACAATCAGTCCTGATTTCATTACAGTTTTCACACTCAGGACTGGCTTTATAGTCATACAATGAGACATTAACGACTCGGGCTGTTATTTTGTAATCCAAAATCAACCTCAAGTTGCTGAAGTAGTGCCGCGGGTCGATGTAACGGCGCTCCCGATTGGCTGGGGCGGGTGTATCGGTGGAATCGCACAATGAAGTGGGCGGAGTTACGGCTCTCGGCGAATCAGCGGATGGGATTTCGTTATTTTCGTATCGCTTCTACGATCAACGTGTGGAATGCCGTCTTTCAACTTGCCTGGTTAACATTGAGGCTCATTAGAAATTATTCACCCTAAAACAGCTCAGTGGTGGGAGCAAGGGTGATATTGCTTAAAATGCCAAAACGAAGATAAAGACAATAAATTCTTGCCGCGAAGGAATACAGGATTTTCTTATGAGCTCCCATATCAGAGAAAGCGATGTAAAGTTAATTTGAGTCTAGAGTTAGCCGTCAGGCGGATTGCTGGTCTAATTGAATCTTGATATCATAGACCGCGAGAATTTCAAAGACAGAAATTAGCGGCACGAAAATGTTGTGTATTTTTGCTTTGTTTTAAATCGCTTGCACATTAGCAATGTGACGCATTCTGTACCTGTTTGGTGCTAATATTTAATTTTTCACTGATGTCATATCAAACAATGTGCAAAAAGCGTATAAATAGAGCTTTTGTTTGTTCGTTTTATGTTAAATGTATTGCCACATGGCTCTGACGAATTTCTAGCTGATATTTATTAACTCCAAAGAGTTCAACTCTATTGTTATAATCCACATACTTTTCTAATATAAAATTTTAAACATGCAAATATGTGTATTTTATTTAACTGTGTATATTTTATTTTTATATAACATACATAGAAAGAATGTATGAATATAATTTTCATCGTCGATGAAAAGCAACAACTTAATCGGATTGGTATATTAAAAAATCCATCTTGTGGCAAAAACGGATATTTCTCTTATTTATAACTCGCATGACTTCACAAAAGGTACCAATATACATATATGGACAAGTGATTAACTATTTATCTGATCAGTCGTAACTGGTGATAAGATTTCGCAATATTTACAGACTTTGTTTATAAATTTCTTTCAGCAATAAAGCAATACCATAGTAACAAATAATTAGTTAAAAACAAAACCATAAAAATCCATCCACCTTAGAATAGAAACTCACGCTTATTTTTTTTCTATTTTACATAAAATAATGAAGATGTGATTTTCCTGTGGTACACACACACACACTCGCGCACGCACGCACGCACGCACGCACGTATGTATATGTATACATCCTTAAAATAGTCGTTTTATTATATTCGGTCCTATTTCTCTGTCGAAAACCTAACGAAAAAACACGCCACAAACCCCCATACTTCACACTACAGCAAAGAAAAAAAGCACAGATAAAATATATAGCAGATATATGGCAGTTTTATTTACGTATACTTAGCATGGTAATTACAGTCTTGTTGATCTTAAGAACTACCCTTTGGCCACAGCGGGGAGGCAGAGGCGTTAAAAAGCCCGTCCGAAACATTACGGTGATTTCGAAACTTCTCTAAACATGTCGTGATGTGAGGAATTAAGCGGAGAGATCTTTTAACTACCATTTTGCTGTGAAAACGAAATTTAAATAGACAAATCAATACATAAAAACGGAACCCGTAATTATTCCGGGACCGAAGTTACAGTTTGAGGTCGGATCGGAGAAACGCACACGCTTCGAGTGTAGTTGAAAACGAAAAACTGCCTAAAAGACGATTTCCGCTTTCTTTTACAAAAGTTCGGCCATTGTTTTGTTTTGATTTTATATTGTTTGTCTAGCTTGTATTGCACAAATAGCTATGTTTTATATTGGCATATTTAATTATAATAATATATGTCCTCCCACGTTAATACCGTAATTTTATTTTCATAACTCAAAGCGACTTGGTCACAGGTTTTGCACAGGTACACAACACATAATATACTAGGTTGTTTACCGGATTTGGTAGCGCAATCGGTAGAACGTTGGCTCCAGGCACGGGAGGCATCGGGTTCGATCCCCGCGACATACAAAAGTCGTTACAAATGGTAGTGGTATAGCTCCCTTGCTGACGCTCAAGCAAATATAAGTATAGTTCCACAACTGGCTGTCCCAGTGTCAGGATAATGAGACTGGAATCATGTCAGGTGCTCAAAGTAAATACTGGTAATCGCTGTTTAAAAAATAATAATTAGTCGATAGTTTTAGCAATGGCCATGTTTTATTTCTCTTACTGGATGCGTCATGATAAGACACATGTATGAGGACAAAGGCTTTTCCGACAAATTTTAGCAGAAATATTCAAGATTCGTATTAACAGTCTTTAATACTATTAAAACTAATATACCGTTCGCATACAAAACAGCTGCGGCATGCTTACACCAGAAGAAGACCCAAAGCTCTGAGTCACAGCTACGAACTTCATTCATTGCGTTTTTTCTTGCTTCCTTGAGCACTAAAGGAGAGCATTTAATCTGCAACCTAACTCTTTCCTTGCTTAGTACGACTTCATCGTGCTTAAGCAAATAGTGTAGATCCAGATCAGTCAGCTCCGAACTGGGATTGACTGATCTGGATCGGAAATATTCGCTTGCCAAATGTCCTCGCGTATTTGCATGTTGATGTAAGTCAATGGCTGAAAAAACTAGTCAAAAGCGGGGTAAGGACTAATAGACTTATCGCGAGCTCATCTCGTCGAATAAAACGCGGAATTTTCAAGTTTTGTGGTATAGCGGTTACAAAATCTGTCATGGACAGCACAAGCTGGAGGACAATGCGTTCGAAAGAACAAAACAAGTCAGTGATTTGTTGATGCGTTATATCAAATGCTATACGATGAGTTGATAGGATGACTCAGTGTCGGGTAAGATTACCAGCAGATTAAGATTAAAATATGTGGGACTTGTTCAGAGGAGTTTCTGGTTTAAACAAAATAGCAAGCAGGCTGTTATTTGTGTCTTTGCATATAGACCCGTATTCACCAACCAGTCTTAAGCCTAAGTCATGACTTATGCCCAAGTTACAATTTTCGTACTAACAAAAATTAGCTTATTTATGAAGTTTCAATGTCATTTTACGCTAAAAGTAGCAAAGTTAAAGTGTCATGAAAAGTACAGACATGTAGATAAATACATATTGAAGATATTGTGGATTGAAATCCATGACTTGAGCAATTCTTGCTAAAGAAGAGGTGCTGAATACTGGCCATATAGTTAAACGGTTGGAATTTCATCGACCTCCGTCCGACAATTTAGGAGAAGCCAGGTAAAAGAGTAGAGTTGTGAAAACACATACATGTAAGCTTAAAAATACGAAGCTTTTCAAGTAAATTTTGTCTTAGGTCGAAGTTTATGTCTCTTAATGTTTTAATATATCTAGTATTTACTCCGATAAAAGTTGAAAGAATCTTGATTCATACCCGCCATGGATCCGCCCCTACATGTAACAATTATAATAATAAGTTCCCACAATAAAAGGTTTTGTTAAGAATTGTGGAACTTTGCTTTACCAATTTATATTTGTTATATGTTGCTCTGATTACCAAAACACTGACAAATGTTCATTTGACATTTCGGTGCATCTTACTCCATATTCTATATTTAAATGAGTTGTATTCGTGATTGGCACACTTGCAAGTCAAATACATGCCCATTGTATGTCTATCTTAAAATTATCATTTCGTGCAATCTAAATGCCACAACACTCTGTTACATTGCAATGTTGACAATATCAACCATCTTTTCAAGAAAACAATGTTCAGGATTTGAAGAGCAAAGTCAATGTCTTTTTCCGTCTTAAGATCGGACATTTCACCGACCTGTCACGAACAGGTGGGCGGACACATTCTTATAACAAAGGTGTCTAGTTGGGATGAAGTTAACATTATCTTAACGAATCATCTGCAAACACTGGTATTTTTCCTGTCCAAGTTACACTCGGATTCGCACCTCCATCCTCTAAACAGCCCTTCGGCAATCCGGCTCTTTTGGACCTGTTTCGCGGTCTTAGTTATTTAATCTTATCCTTTTCTTTGGTAATCTTGGCTAAGTGTCTTTTTAGGTAGGGCCAATGTAATAGAAAAAACAACAGAATTTGAAAATTAACAGCAGTTTGTTGTATTTTTTAATGTTAATGTGTATGCCAAATTTTAAGAAAATTCACCATCCACTTTTGGATTTATGGATATTTTTTTTCTTCTTAAATTGGTATTTAAGTTGTCTCTTTTTTAGAAATAAGAAAACTACAAATATTAAGCTATTTTCTTTTAAGGAGAAGTATTTTGCTATTGAGTATCGTTTGGAAGCAAATTAAAGCATTAGACAAACCAACCAAACATGTTACTTGATTGGTTTGTCTCAAACCCAACACGTTTAAGAATGATTAACCCATTTTGTCTGCTTACTGTGCTTAGCCAAACTTCTTAGTCATATTTCTGAGTTGCTCAAAATGTTCTATGAACTATTTTTGTTGATTTTGCTAAATATACCCAATAAGGATACATGTCGAGAATTTTGAATGACACTATTGTACGTTGGACTGATCCAAACGACATGCACAATGACAAGGTCCGATAATGTTTTGTGGCGAAATATGTTATTAATATCTCACCAAAAGAAGTTGAGAGAACTAATTTTCTCAGAATAAATGGAGTTATGAGTTCGATCATGACAAGGCGTAGGACTGGTTTCCGAAAACTGACTCTGGAGTTCTTCTTTGTCCTCATTAAAAGGTGGGTTCGAATACCGGTCGGTGCGAGAACCTTCATGTCGCCAGATCTAACAACTGATATGCGGTTGTTGTACCCACGTTTGCTCGGGATCTTCTTCCACAAAATAAATAGCTAAACATCGCCACAAATGGCTATAATTGTATCTGCGCGATGTAACTAAACCAAAAAAAATAAATAAATAAATAATTGTCATCAAAATGAATAGCTACGATATTTTCAGTACTTATTTCCTACATATCATATATGATATATATACTTTTACATACTATCCTTCAATTAGTGTCATCAACAATTTACGAATTAACAACTCCAACATAGCAACAATAAATTAAATGGATGTAAATAAAAAATGCCTGTACATGAAATTGACGTTGATTTTTCCAGAAACGTCACAAGTCGTGCAGTAACAATACAAATTATTGACATATTATTTTCTTAATTTGATATTAAACTGTCCAATTTCTATAAATATACAAATAAAGATGCTATCAACGATTCAATATTTTTTCTTGAAACTAATCGTTTACTTTTCTTACATATCATCCGACTAATCGGCAATTATTGGCCGACTGTTCTTTACAGATCGCCTTAATTTACAACCCGCCAATTGGCGGCATTTTTACAATAACATCAAAGTGATTGTGATAGATTATCTATACTTGGTGATTATTGGTAATCATTATATTCCTTATCTTGGCCAGAATCGCGATGGTGCTCATTTATTGAATATTCGGGACAAAATCAGTAGGTTCTGCCCAAGAGACTATATAATAATAAAACAAACTTTTGAGTAAATAATGATGGTGGTGGTCGTGGTGGTGCTGAAGAAGAAGAAGAAGAAGAAGAAGAAGAAGAAGAAGAAGAAGAAGAAGAAGAAGAAGAAGAAGAAGAAGAAGAAGAAGAAGAAGAAGAAGATGATGATGATGATAATAATAATAATAATAATAATAATAATAATAATAAGAGTAATAATAATAATAATAATAATAATAATAATCATAATCATAATCATAATCATAATCATAATCATAATCATAATAATTATAACTATATTAATAATAATAAAGGCTGAAAACGAGTTTACATGTTTCAGCTGTCATCGGTCTTTGATGTGTTTTTGTAGTTAGGTATTGATTGTCGATAGCTGGCTCATATATAAGAATATATATATAGAAGAAATATGCAATGTACACATTTATGAAGCAATGACATTCTTATAAGCAGAAGCAAAACGAATAACAACAAAATAACAACAACAACAAAACAACAACAAAACAGCAACATAAACAACATATAGAACTGTAACAGACATGAACAACAATGACAAACTAAAAACAACAACAATATCAACAAACATAATCAACGATGCAAATCGCAATCACAAGAGCAAGTTACTTCTGAAAACATACAACCTATCTCGGAAATACTTAATTGACACAAACTTGAAGTGACTAAATATTTTCCTTATTTCACCCTATTGTGTGACTTTATCTTGCGATTGCTGTCATGCTATCGACACGGATAACATCGAACTCTACTTTCTTCCAAGCCTCGGCGATGGCATCGTTATCTTTGATTATATCTTCATTAACAAATCGGCAACCTTTAAATCAATATTAAAAAACTTAACGACAACTTAAGGCCATAATCGATTTATGACTTTTATCTTTGAAGAGTGGATTAGAATAAGTAAAAAAAAGTATTGATTGTCGACTAATTTATGTTCCCGTGGACAATTATTCTACGGAATACAACATATCGAGAACAACAACAACAAAAAGAAGGAATAATGTTAAAGCAGTTTTTGTTGTTTTTCAGAAGAATCCAGATAAGAGCAGCGGCAGCAGGAACAGCAGAAGAAATTAAGAAGAAGCAACAAAAGAAAAACAACATTTCAAACATTATTTTAATAACAACATGTAACACTCCACCTAACATGAACAAAATGACACCAGTAACAACAAACATCATTGATACATATCACAACAACAACGACTAAAGTATTTTATTGACACAAACTTGAAGTGACTAAATATTTTCCTTACTTCACCCTAATGTATGTGACTTTATCTTGCGATTGCTGTCATGCTATCGACACGGATAACATCAAACTCGACCTTCTTCCAAGCCTCGGCGATGGCATCGTTATCTTTGATTATATCTTCATTAACAAATCGGCAACCTTTAAATCAATATTCAAAAAACTTACCGACAACTTAAGGTTATAATCGATTTAAGACTTTCTCCTTTGATGAGCGGGTTTGCCGATTAATCTTAATTGGTAATCATTAATCTGCGTTTTAATCGATCTAAATGACAACAGTCGTACTGACTGAAAAAATATGGTTTTAATAAATTGTTTTTTATGGAAATTGATGAAAACGATTTATATTACTTTAATTTGTATTATATATATTGTACTCTGGAAGTTTTACCATTCCGGCTTAATTGAGTGTTAATCCAAATCAGACAGCTTCCTCCAGTGGAACTGTTTTATCAGGATAAAATGTTCGCTGCCAAATCAAGCAAAATGTTAAAGTTACATTTCTATGAATTTTTACCAACCACTAAAATAACTAGTATATGATAGATAACAAAGAATACAAGTTGTGAACTACCTGAAAGTAAGAACAAACTTAATAGATAGTATGCCGGAACCATGGGAATATTACCAATATCGGAATACTGTGACAGTCTTCGACATTGGTGGCTGAAGGATGCCCGGGATATTTTAACTTCTGGGAAAGACATAACACTTTAATTTAACCCGAACTACCGTTGGAACAACATGGCCGTAATAACATCTAAAACGGAGGAGTCCAGAGGATGATGCCAAACTGTCCTAGTTTGAATTGCGTCTTTATTAACCCGGCCCCACCCCCTCCCCATCCTCCTCTCCCGATACAAAACATTGGTTCATTTTAAATAAAATGAAAAATAGCAACAACAACAGCATACAAAACAAAACAAACACAAACAAACAAACAAACAAAAACACAAAAAGAAAAAAAAGAAGAAAGGCTAAAGTAAAGGGCATTGTTGAGAGGTCACTATGTAGTATAGGTCCATGAAGAATAGTACCACATCTTATATGTTACGAGATTATCAGCGTATTTTTTATGATTAATGTATACGTGTACACAACACATATACAACCGTAGGCACAATCCGAAGATAAACTAGGTCCTAACAAGTAGTTGAACAGCGTTGTGACTCTGTTAAGTCTTCCAAAGTTAAGATAACATAATATTTTAAATGACAGCATATTCACGTTCAATCAAGTGATAAGTGAATATTTTATTCCATCATTCATTATGGTTTGAAAAAAAGTTCTTTTAATTAAAAAAATACAAACAGTGACCATATCACATTAAAAATAGCATATTTGTATGTGCATGTATAGTTATAATACCCTGGATAAAACGTTCGCTAGTATTTCTCCATATATTATTTTATTTGTTTGTTTGTTTATTGGGTTTATCGTCCCACCAACAGTATTTCAGTTATCTGGAGACGGTGTCAACTTGAAGCAGATATAGTGCTGCCTTCACTGTGTATAGCATGCCGTGAGCACCTGGCATGATACCACACCCAGTCACATTATCCTGACACTGGGCAAATCAGTCGTGGAACTACCCTTATATTTGCTTGAGCGTTGGCAAGGGAGCTATACCACTACCATTTTTAACGACTTTGGTATGTCGCGGCCCGGGATCGAACCCGGGGCCTCCCGTACCTGGAGCCGACGCTCTACCGATTGCGCTACCAGGTCCGCTATAGGTAACATAATATTTTAAATGAAAGCATATTCACGTTCAATCAAGTGATAAGTGAATATTTTATTCCATCATTCATTATGGTTTAAAAAAAGTTCTATTAATTAAAAAAAATACAAACAGTGACCAAGTCACTTTAAAAATAGCATGTTTGTATGTGGATGTATAATTATTATACCCTGGATAAAACGTTCTCTAGTATTTCTCCATATATGATTTTCATTTTCATTTACAACAAAATGTGGTCTAAATGCTAGTGTTAAGTTTGTTCAACATAAGTCAAGCAAAACAACAACAACAACAACAAACAAACAAACAAACAAAACAAGTAAAAAACAACAACAACAAAAACAACAACAAAAAACCCATATCAATCGAAAGACTGAACATTGATAATATACTCAGCATGTGGCTTTTACGGATCGAACTACTGAACCCGTCTATAATGACAGTACAACATAACTCGCAACTAACTGATCTGCTTGATGTTTACATTAAATGCTTGATTGACGGATGCAATTATACTAATCTATATACAGTGTATTATAAATACACTCTGGATAAAGGCTTCTAATAATTCTATGCATTAATATATATTTTATAAAATCCTTTGGCAACCTTTACATAACCCCGACCTCGATGACAAGTATATTGAGGGCCCCCTGTTTTGTCTTTGAGAACCACGATGTTTGGATTATTGTCGTCGGTTGATGGAAGATTTGATGAGACAATGACCCTGTCGTCACATAACTCCACTGATCATAATAGGGCGACACTGGGTGTAGAGGGAAGGGAGGGAGGGGTGTACTTAGAGACATGCACCCCTTCTACCCCCGTTGCAGGAATCTAAAGCGGTATAGGCGTTTTTCTAACTTTACATCTAAACGCCGCTTTATAAGTTCACCAAGGTGCAGATTTTATGAGACGTTGTAGTTGTGCGTGACTTGTAACACCCCAGACACGTCGGTCTCTCACCGTACGGGTTCGAGTCCCGGTTCGGGAGAAGATTTGATGTGAATAGTTTTGCAGCTGACCTGCGGTGCGCCGATGATTATTCCAATACATTTTAATTTATCTGGAATATTTAACCAAAATAGCTAAACTGGCCATAATTTGTTGCTGCAACCTATTTATAATATGAAATAACAATATAATATCATGAACAGCAGAGAACAGAACATATTTTTATTCAGGGTTGTACTTATGTACATCATCGTATTATAAACATCAACGTACCATGTACAGCACCCCTGTGTCTCCCAATTTTGTAAGTATCACACCTCTCCCTATCTTCATAAACCGTAGTTCTCACGCGGCGAGGGACAATGGCCTGCGATACAAGATAGACAATTAATTGTATTAATTGTTGACAATTTGGATGACGTTTAATTGTGAACCTTCAACACACGATAACATTCAACGGTGCACATGGGAGCAAGGGACTCAACCATGTGGAAATGTGCTAAAATATTTCTAAGATGAAATTCGTAAGATAGGGCAAAGTTCCTACAGAGCGTCTGTGCTTTAAACGGGTGATAAAACGATCTTTCAACTGCCTCGTGTCAATGGTTGGCCGGTCCTCTTTGTTTTAAAGTCATTACCCGTAGCTCACACCGATTTTGTTTCTCGTGCAATATTTTTGTACGAGAGAATGAGTTTAATCAAAGGTTTTGGGTAATCGAATAGGAACACATCGGAAAATTCACGACGAATCCCCTCTTGGAGTCGCATCGTCTCGGCAATATTCGCAAATGGAACTACTTTTCTGGCAGATTGTTTTGTAACTCCTCGATTATTTTCGAGAATTACCTTCCCGAGGTGTTTCGAACGTTTGCAGATGTCTAAACAAAGATGACAACGCGGAATCGGTTAAAAGCCATTGCTCTTGTTTTCGTACATTAAGTACATCTTCGACTTACTTCGTGAATTTCCGTGAGAACTGCATTATAGACGTAATCTTTTCCGGTGGACAAAAAAGTCGCCATTCTATATGTATTATTGCGCCAGATAAACTCGGTGGGTAATCGTACCGAAGGCGGAATTAAACGAGGAGTTCCTCTTCGGAACTCTTTGGGTTTGAAATCAGGTATCTGTCTTCAACAGTTGTATTTAGCATTACAAGCTGATCATTCGCATTGATTCAACGACACTTTCCAGTCTTTGCGAACGTTCATTTTTCTTTTACTGCAAACCAAATATTTATTCTTGCCACGAGACGTAATGCCTGACTTAAAACACATGGCACTATTTTAACAAATGAAAGTACAATTACTTTCAGTGGTGGTAGCTTAAAATATTCGAAAACGTTTACTCACTCACACAAACACAAACATTCTAAATTCTGAATGTCACCCTTACATTCACAAATGTATTAATACACTCCGTATATGAAATAAATCTAAGAAAAGTGCGGATAACGAAAAAAGAAGAAGAAAAAAACCCATAAAAATACAAAGATAAGAACCCTCCCCACCCCACCACCCAAAAAAAGATACCTATTGCATGACCCCCCACATCCAGTGTAGTGAATAGTGATGGTTAATATATGGACTCCTTGCATGATGGTGTCGATCTATGGCCGCGACCTTACAGATCGTAATGGCAATGAGTGGTCAAATACTTAAAAAACTTCGCCACCGGATTGCTTCACAAATTATCTAGACCATTATCGGAGCACTGTCTTTAATCACCTAAGATGAATTGGTCGCAGTCTTGTGTTAAAGTGGGGGAGACCGGCGATTGTGCGAGAAAATTTGGCTAAGTGGCGAATGGAAACATATAAGTTGTGGAGGCATTAGCAAATTAATGTACCGTCGGTACTAGAAGACAGAAGTTCTACACCTCGAGATGGATGTCGTCGTAGGCTAGCCAACTAGTTTTGAAAGGTCATGCCTATCATTTGGTAAGTATGTCCAAAAAAAAAGGAGTCGAAAGAAAAATATACATGGAAAAATGAATATACAAAGCAGCATCAAGTGTAGTGAAACTGTATGCACTTTTTTAAGTTTCAAACATAGATTTTCATAAATTTTTTATATCTTTTTTCAAGATTTCTAACTCTATTTAGTTGATAACCTTGTAAAGGCAAACAGTAATTTCTCCGACATTTCCTTTCACAAAATGCAATCGGAACTCCTCGGGTAATTCCGTCCTCGGGACAATCATCCCTCGGATGCATCTGGTGCAATGATACTTACAAAAATCATGATCGTTTTGTTTGCCGGAAGTCGGAAGAATATGCTTAAAATGTAGTTCGAAGAAAACATAAACAATGGCGTCGTTTGACAGCTGTGTCTTTGCTGCGCTGGGAAAATTAAACTTGGATGATTTTAACTTGAAAAAGCCACAAAGTCAAGTTTTACAGGCATCGTACTAAAGTGAGCTGTCATCCGAGCTGCCATCTTTGTTTAAACGTCTGTCACAAAAGAAGTCCCATTTAGGGAATCCGACTACCAACATACATCCGAGAGATGATTCGTGAATTATCCGAGGTGTTCCAATTGCACAAAATGGTCGAGGTTTTCCGATGGAGGTACAATATTCATGAACAACGGAAAAATGAAAACGTGGCATACGTGTCTATCTCTCATACCCGATGCTATTGGTTCGAACTCCACATGCTGTTATTTCTGTTTTGGATTTAAATTAAAATAATTGTAATTGCGTTAATTAACATTTATTAAATTAGCTTTAGTTCATTAATTTGAAAATAAAGATTATGTAAACAGTTTGTAAGAAATGAAAATATTAAAATGAAAGCAACCTGGATGTTAATAAAGACTTGCTGTCTCCGGTATACCGTTTCAACGTTGTTGTTGTTATTATAATTGCTTCTCTTGGAATTGTTGTTATTTTCTTCATTGCTTGAACCGTAACCCGGAAATTATAACCTATCTCTTGTTCCATCTTCATTTGGGCTGCCTACAACGTAGAACGAAAACTGAATTCGCTAGAATAAAAAAAAATCACCGATGTACGACATTTAAGTGTATACGTTTAAAGGTGATATCCGACAGTTTGAACCCCATTTTTTCCCTCAAACAACCAAATTAATTACATGTATAAATCCTGAGGAATGTTTTTTTTTATGCACCACATCTAAGTGAAAACTGAAGCATAACACCGCACTGGTCAGATAAAAAAGTATTTTCTATCTTAGCCACGCTGCACAGATAGATATTTTTAAACTAAGAAAATCACGTGACCACTTACCTTTGAGGTCACGTAATATCAGCATCCGGGTAATTTGCTGTGACGTGGATATCTATTTTTAGCAGAAATCCCCATTGTGCTTATTCATAGATTTGGAAAGAATGGGCAATTAATGCGATTTTTCATGATTTGTACCGTCTAAAAGCGAGATAGTGTTCAAAGCCGTTTCAAAGATTATAGAAGGAGTTTATGTACCAACAGATGCCCCCAAACAAGCATAATATATTACATGTATTTTTATATAGTCAAACTGTCGGATCCACCTTTAAAGAAAGAAGATAACTACTCCGAAAACCAGACTGTCTACTATTTGGAATTCTTCCTTGCTAAATCTTTTAATAGATAGTTTCCTCATCAGTGAAGATCCCTTATCTTGGCAGCCATCTTTGATGGCAACTTCAAGGGATTTTACGTGATAAATTGATAAATGCACACATAATTAATACACAGAAATAAATAAAATTAATGGCCCAACCTTAAACAAAATGAACAGTGAATCTATTGGTTCTACTTGTTTATTTACTTTTTTACCTTTTTAGCTATCAAAATATAGATTTGATATTTAAAAAACTTCTTAAAAGCTGTTACATTTGATATAAATTTCAGTAAGATAGATCGAAAAATAAAAACACAGAGTTTAATACAGCCCATATTTCCAGAGTTCGGCCAACATTAGCTTATGCCTTCAAAGATGGCTGCATTAAACTGTCTTATCAGTGCCTATGGCATCACATGGAAAGTATCTATAATTGCAAGCGGCGGTGTTAAGTATTTGACAGATTTTACAAGTTTTTTTAACTTTAAACAACTAAATAAAGTATTATTTCCCGAACAGATTCCGCAATATGCTGTTTATTGGTGTCATACATCATATGAAATTTCATAGCATTTGATATAGATGCATTCATATTACCCCTCAATGCTCATTTCGCCTTTCTAAAAATAATATATGCTTACTTCAATGTTTGTTTTCTTTTTAAAAAAAAATCCTTTTTTTTTCATTTAAGTCCACATTTAAAAGATGACCACATGAAATAAAAAAAAAGATTCCTTCATGTCGTATTTCTATGCCATGCTATCACAGAATATACGACACCTGACCTTTTTGAATATTTGCACATATCTTAAGTGCAAATTTCATCTGCAGATCCATTATTTGTAGGAAAATTCAGTCTAGCGTGTTTCCGAGTGGCTTCCACGTTTGTCCGACAGTCCGAGCAATTTAGTTCACTACTCAGAATGGCTTAGACGCTTGCAGGTGTCACAGTGGCGATGTTTACGATAAGGAAGAAAACAAAACATATCCGCACCAAGACGGGGGGTAAAGAGTGCACGTGGCACTGCATACAGTTGTCAGATGATGAATATATTTCAGCTGTCATGGCGTACAAGTGAAGTGGGGTGTGATGAAAACAAATTCGCACTTATGACGTGAAAATCACTGACGAAGACGGATGGTGGTAAGCGGTGTTAAATAAGTTAGTTCGTTACGCTGCTAGGGTCAAAGATTGGCCTTATGTCACAAGATGTCATAACCCTGCGCACCGGATTCACTGAAATCCAAATGGATTCTTTCAAATAGAACGAGATACGATTGAAATCGGTAGTCCTGTGGCTTGCTTTATTCGGCATACAGGTGACGTGAGCCTAATGACTGGAACAGGCAAATGGTCAACTCCGGAGGTATTTTAAATGCAACACACGATGACATCGTCCTCCTCGCCGTCTTTACAGGCCGCAATAGCTCAGTTGGTAGTGCGTCGGCTTGCGGATCGGGAGGTCGCGGGTTCAAACCTCGGCCAGGTCAAACCAAAGACTTTAAAGTTGGTAGTAGTGGCTCCCCTCCTAACGCTCGGGGCTATGGGGACAGCATTACGCCTGACTCGTCTGTCTCAGTATAGTGGACCGGCCAAGTTCAGTCCCTGGGCACCTCATAAGTGCCCGTGTGCTATAATGATAGAAATGTCGCTGCTCAGTATCGGCAAAAATGCCTGCAAATCCCATCCCTCGCCGTCTTTCTTAACCTCTTTTCCTCCTCCTCCTCCTCTTCCTCCGCCCCCGCATAAACATCCTCCTCCTCATCACCATCATTATCAGCAGCAGCAGTAGCAGCAGCGCCATATCAAGTATTATCGTTTTTGTCGTCATCTATGTGTTTTATGATGGACTTTATAACGATTTTAGAAGTACAAATATACATGTACTCGAAGTCTCATATTATGCTCTAATTGTTCTAAAAGCCGAATATTTTAAGGCAATTAATCAGTGTTATTTACCTACTAGAGTGACCTTGGCATGCGGGTGCGATAATTTCCATCAATTAAACCTTACAAGTGGTTAAAAAGCGTGATTTTTTTCCAAATTGCTGACTAGTAACATATGAATATTAATGATTTATGAAACAAACTGACGGCTTAATTCGAACGCAACTACACTGACAAAATGCCACCCTGTATTTCGTGACGAGGTACGTATTTTACAAATGTAAGTACATGTGAAATAGTGAGCAAGTAAGTTTTTGTTTCACAGCTTATTATTGGCGGAGAAAGACCCCAGACTTACGCCTGGGTAGAACCATTTGCACAAAGCTTTAACCCTACCCTACCCTTCTCCCCCTATTTGACAGTTTTCCTCCCGACAGGGACTCGAACAAATTAGTGAAAATAAAGCGTTACACATTTGCACTTTTAATTATTATTAAGTGTAGCACGTGTTGGGTGCCTCTTAATGATTTTAAGTGCTAATTACAAACGGGCGCGGTTATCCAGATGACGTCACGATACGTACGCGCAGCGTGGGATAGGTACACTGGAGAGGAGTTGGACATTTTTATAGAGGTTGGACATCACGTCTTTTTAATACACGTGTTTTCTCATCAAATAGCAGTATTTTTATTTTGGCATGCATTCAGTGAATGTTACGCCAACGTCAACTTTTTAAAATTTATGAGAGGACTTTTTTTATTCTGTGCAGGACTAAATACAGACAAAATAACTATAGGAATCACAGTCGCCTATTCCGACCGTCTGCTTAACGACGTCATCATACAACATGTCTCATACAACATGAGTGACGTGTTGATGACGTCATCATTTATACTATGCCCTGCATGGGATGGGATGGGATGGGATTAGCCGGCATTTTTGCCGATACTGCGCAGCGACATTTCTATTATTATAGCACAGGGTCACTTAAGAGGTGCCCAGGGAATGAACCTAACCGGTCCATTTTACTGACACCGACGAGTCATGCGTAATGGTGTCCCCTTAGCCCCGAGCGTTAGGAGGGGAGCCACTACTACCAAATTTAAAGTCTTTGGTTTGACCCGGCCTGGGTTCGAACCCACGACCTCCCGATCCGCAAGCCGACGCTCTACCACCTGAGCTATGCCCTGCAAGGTTTAAAACATGTTTGGGCATGCCACGGAACTTGACCATGCATCCACTGAGTCAGAAATCGTGTTTAAGCGACAAAAATCATACTTTAGACGAAGCAAAGACGATATTAAAATATATATCTGATTTTTAAGACAGCGAAACAATGTTCACACACTATTTTCAGTCTTTTCAAATCTATAAATAAGAACGTGTGATTGTGATTCCTGCTAAAAATAGACAAGAGCGGATGACCTGGATGGGCTCTCGAGAATATCTTCTCTATTTACACAAAATAACGAAAACATGTATACGTTTTGGTATTTAAAGACCTTTAAACTGTCGTCTATTAAAATCGGCACTTCATATTTATTTTTTGTAGGCTAAAGTGTTTAAAACTAGCGTTAGAAACGTATATCCCCCAAATTGTTACACGATTTTTAGGGGGGGTTTAGGCATCCTTTTGGCCCAGCAAACACAATGTTCGTAATCGATGTAGGACCAAATATAATTTACTATTAGACTGTCTCCATATCTGTAAACTGTACCACATTTTAGCAAGTTTTAGGCGCATTTTGGGTGTTTAAGACTCGTGTGACATGTATTTTACGGATTTGTATCACTTAACTCGTTTTGGCTGTCAAATATAAGTGGTCACGGGGTTCTTTTAGTTTAAAAAGAGCTAACTGTGAAGCGTTGCTCAGATAGGAAATACACTTTTGTAATGACGACTGAATAATTATGTTTCACTTTGCACATAGGTGTGGGGCATCAATAAACAGTGTTTTGCGGGATCCGTTCAGATAACAATAGTTTATTTGGTTGTTAAAAGAAAAGGTTTTTGGTCCAAACTGTCGGATACCATCTTTAAAGTGCCGCCAGAAACAGCAAAAGTGAGATGAACACAACCAGAATAAATACATTTACACTTCTCCTATTCGATCTATCGGTAATTAGGCCTATTGTCGTTTATTACATGCAGAACAAAAGTAAAAAGCTTGTTTTGTTTTGTTTTTGACATACATTGCAGCGACCATATATGATCATTATAGCAACATACAGCTTTTTCGTGGATGAAGACCCCAGACACATGTCTGGGTTGAACCACCGGCGCACCGCAAGTCAGCTGGAAATGGGACTCGAACTCACGCGGTGAGAGGCTAAGCAGTCAGAGGAGTTACAAATCAGCGACTCTACCACTACACTACGGGCGCCCCAAAGTAAAAAGTAATAAATATAGAAAACTGTGAAGGTATAACAAATGCACATTGTGATTCTTTCTGTTTCAATTTTTGTTTTCACTATATGATATGGATTGTGCATTCACAATATGTTTATGCCATTTGTTAAAACTTGACACATAAACGAATTACTGCAAAGAAACCGTAAATGGATAATTCGACTGCAGAATTTGTGCATTTTTGATACCACGGTCGTCGGGGCATACTTTCCGGTAACAATGATTTCAAGAATGCGCGAGGTGCGCTCTGATGTGTATCTAGATTTCAAGTTAACAATGGTAAAAATTTATAGATATATATAGTATATTTTATTTAACGTATGTTCCGGCTGCCCCCCCCCCCCCCCCCCCACACACACACACAAATATCGGCTACTGTTTCTACCTAAATCGTTATTGTGGTCAGTATAAGATTTTACTGGTATTATGCTACATGTATATACTTTTTTGTAAAATATTTAATTACAATTGTGCCGTCATTTTAGGACATTTCTTATTAACTGTATAACGTGTACTTCTAGTTCGATCACTATTAAACATGCACACTGTTAAAGGTGGTATCCGACAGTTTGCCTTAATCTAATACATGTAACATTATCTGACCTCTGTTTGGGATATTTGTGCATAATTTCTGTAGAAAACCAACATACTTTAGTCTAATCTTTGACGATTTTCACCAGTATCTCAATTTGGGGCAGTAAACTCGTTAATATGCTTAAAATGTTTATTCTTTTCAAATCTATAAATAAGAACGATTAGGATTTCCGCTAAAAATAAACATTGATGTCACAGCGGATGAGTGGATGAGCTAAAACATAAGAAGTAAAGTGGTTTCCTTAGTTTAAAAATAGCTACTGTGCAGCGTGGTTCAGATAGGAAATATATGTTTGTTATGACGATTGAGGCGTTATGGAAGAGTGAACCACGCTACCGAAAGGTGTAGGACATAAATAAACAGCGTTTTGCGATATCTGTTCTTGTAACGATAGGTTAACATGTTTATTGAAAATATTTTTGTTCCATACTGTCGGATACCACCTTTAAGGCTCCGTGACCTTTATTGATATTTTCTTTTTTTGTTGTTGTTGCTTCCATTTGGATTAGCTTCAGTGATAACAAACAAGTGACCATCTCGACATTGCCTTGATTATCATCTCTTGACGCTTATATAACTAGACACTCGGTCTAAACACAACATCAGTAAATCTTGGCCAGTTTCCGCCATTTTTTTCTCTAGGCCCATTGAAACCTTACATATTTCAATAAATTCAACCCTTTCTACGTGATAATGATAGACTGGGTGTAATTTATAATGGTGGCCCTTCAACTAAAGTAGCTGGACAGTGAAATGGACCCCTGTAATAGACTCACAGGGATGGAGATAGTTCATTGTCAGCTAAATATGTATTTAACCCTCGATCGACTCGAGTGTTTACGTTTGACGATTGCAGCCCATCTCTACCCCTGCTGAGTAATTACTAATTTTACATTAAACTGACAATTTGCATTTCAACTGACCCTCCGATGCTCCTTTGTAGCCAAGTTTACCGATGAAATATATTCGGTGACTGAAAAACACGGAAGTCCCGGCCGCCATGACCTGCTGAGAATAGGGCTGGTCTGCAGACGTCGTGACGAGATAGGAGCCAGAATAAATGATACTTTTTAAGTATCACTTAAACAAGTGACTGAAATATAAAGTGGGTGTGATGTAATTTGTAAACAGGTTGTTTGTCAAGAGAAAAATATGGCCGCATTGTCTCATTAATACTACTTCCGGTTGGTCTCACAGACTGGTTACTCGATTTGTAATTTGACCATTGAAAAGCAAGCCGAATCAGCGCATGATTGTTGACCAGTCTTCATTGATAAAAAGTAGTAAAAAGAAGTCTCGACTGATGTAATTAAATTCCGTCTTCAACATTACACTCTCGAGTGCTGAAGTTGAAAAATGTCGTGTGATTCTTTGTTGTCAGTCATATATCAACACTTGACGTTGTCAGAGAAAATAAAGCGCGCATAAAAGTGAGACTCGCGCGTGACATAAGAGTCGTCTGCCAAAGTCGCCGCTGTGTCGTCTGCAGAGAATGAATCATATCTACATCTTCTGTCCATTTTGTAAGCTATAGGAATTCTAAGGAATTCGTGTATGCAAGACTGAAATGTTAAGTATTACAACAGCGAATGAATAAAATCTTTCATCCATTTGCTTTGCCATACGTGACTCAGGCGACTGAATTATAAAGTATTTCTTCAGCTAATGATTGAAAATGAAATCGTCCGTGTAGTACTACATTCACTATCTTTCCAAAAGGATTTCCAAGTTTGTTTTTACAAGACGACCGTCTACCGTTAATGATTGAAAATGGCACCATGGCATATGATTTATAACCATTGGTCACTGAGACAGGCGTTAATTAGCTGTCGGTCTTTTTGAAAGAGTTAACGATATAAAGTTTTAGGACACAAAGGCACTTGGTATCCTAAAAAGCTAAATATTTGCTGGTTTTTTTTCTGCGTCGCAGATTCTTGAAAACACTCACTCACCAAATATATATATATGTACTTAGATAAACATATTTCTTTGCCTGTAATTGTTGGCTGAAATAGACAGCATACATTTAAGACAGAACACATTAAGACAGCATGTACACTGCTATAAGAATAATAATTCGGTCGTATTACCAATATGCATTATCCATATTATACAGATTATATGCAATACTATAATAGCATGATCATTATACAGCAACATTAAAAGAATCCGGATTCAAGACACGGTCGAGCCGGAAGTATAATATGTGGGAAGGGCTTCATCCTGACCTGAGATGCGGTTGTGGATCTACTATACCAAGACATAAGAATAATTAGCTGGATGTCGCGTATATGACCATAATTTTGGTGGTGCCATGTAACGCAAAACAAATAAAACATAGCATAAACAGCATAAACAACATAAACAACATAAACAACAATTAAAAGTAAGCAGTGTATCCCTTCTCTTTCCCTAGCATCCGTGGTGCAATCCTTTTTTATCTATCAAAGACATAAATAAATTATATATATATATATATATATATATATATATATATATATATATATATATATATATATATATATATATATTGACTTAATTGCAAATATATTAATACTGAACATTTTGTAAATAAAGATTATCACCTGAACGCAATTTTACTGCATCTCATACAAGCTAGTGCTGTTTGAATATACGAAACTGTGGTATGGAATTTCGGAACACCGATGCACTGTCGTAACCAAAACCCTATCAAGCGATGTGTGTAATTATACTTGCCCATAGATCAAACCCCTTGTCAAAAATCGCATTCATAAAATTGCAAGTTTAAAACTGACACTGTTTACAGGTGAGTGTATCAGAGATTATCGTTCACTTCCATCTACACCACGCTCCCCTATACCCCGACGTTTATTCCCGGCCAGACAAAAGCCACCTTTCAGCACCTTATTGTTTAAATGTTTCGTTTTCTGGTGATAAGGTGCCTCTATAATTGCTCGTTCATGATCCGCTTTCATAAATCTCGACCTCTAATGGATTATGTCTTTAAACGTTTACAAAGAAATGTGTCAACTCCGCATTGCTGACTATAGAACCAGTAATTATCGTTTTTAAACAGTGAGCCTGTGATGAAACGAGGCTCATCGTTTAAGACTGGAGGAATGAAACAGAATCTACAGTTTGAGTTGAAACGTTTGTTTATTAAACTGCTTTGGGAGTACACAATTAATTACAAGAAGTGCTAAGAAGATAGCATTGTTAACAGAAGTCAACAGCTGTTGTAAAGTTACTAAAGGTGCGTTTCATGATAAATATAAAGATCGATTAAAAACGTTCTTAAATTTCGGTCTTGCGATCACTCCTAAGTGCGTTTTAACAAACTGTTGTCAGTGCGATTGGTAGCCCATCAAAAGCACTCTTAAAGTTTAAGAGCGATATCGCTCTGAGACCTATTTACGAAATATTAATGAAACGCTCTTAAGAAGAAAAACCATTCTTAAGAGAAAAAAAACGATCTTAAGATTTATGATGAAACGCAACCAATTAGTCGTATTATCTGCAATTGAGAAAAGTTCACGATTTTTGTATAATGATGTTGTTTACTTATAGTTGTTGTTAGTAATAAGTGTTGTTTTAATAAGCTTCTGCAAAACAACAACAAAAACAGAAAAAAACTAACAAATTGATCAAACGCTGCCATGAGTGCAGATGTAGGTTCTTGTCGTTCTCTTGCAGCAAAAAAAAATCTTCAGAATAACCAATATAAACTAGTTCACAAAACATAACATACTAAATCGTATCAAAACCATACTTCCGGCGCACATGTATACAGCCTCTTTTTACCAATGACCATGTGGTAAGTATGGCAACTGGAATTCCTCGGTTATTTCTTTTGTTTAACCGAGAATGTTGTGATTTGTATGACGTTAAGTTGGTGGCATCATTTGACTTTAACTTTAAAGTCGAAATCTTATCTTTCGCAGATAAACAGCTGTAAATGGTAATTGTAGTAAATGTAGTTTGTTTGCATAGCGTTACATTGCGAAACAGCTAATCTCGTCCGAGTTGTTTCGTAGAAAAGCCAAAGTGTTCCGATTGCATGTTTGGGCGGGGAACCTGTGTTGACGGGTTCCAGACCAGCCTCACTTATCACGCGCATGATACAGCGTGTCATCTTTTCGCCAACAAAATAAAACGTGTTAATGTGATTGCAATAAGACACATTACGGCTAATCTACATTGATGGATGTTGATATCAAGCCTTTCAGATGCTACTTAGCGTTATAAAGGGAGACGGTGTATTGTTGTTTCGCGAAAGCTCCGGCCTACGAAGGACAAGCACGTTAGTGTGCCAATGATCGTGGTGTGTAAAATAATATGGCTTTAGGATGAACATATTTCTGTCAGTGTAATCTGTATGCAAAAGATGAAAAAGATTTATTAAATCGCAAGTGAGCTGTGAACAAAACGTTCTGAACATTTTCGAAAATAACCGTATTTATAATAATGTAATAAAACTGTATATACTCATAGACGCCATTTTTACACGTTTCATACTAGTCATGGTTAGCTCTATAAAACCATAGAGCCCAAATAGAGGAACTGAGACAGTGTGTCATGTAATACAAACATTTATTAAACGAGTTCAGGAAAAGTAATAGGAAGCAAGCCTTTGGCGAGCTTACTATCATTTTTTTTTCTGGACGAGTTTTGTAAATGTTTGTATTAAAGGACATCGAGTGTCAGATTTGTTTTGTTACATTTTTTAGTCGCCACTATACGATTTTACGAAATTTACAATGCTGGTGAAATAGTTGTATGAGCTTATTTATACTTCAATTGTTCATTTTTTTCTAAACCTTTAGGTAAGCACACTATTGATATATGCTAAAAATAGATATCGACCTGAGAGCGAATTACCAAAATGGCGACATAACGAGATCGCAAAAGTAAAAGTAAGTTGTTACGTCGTTTTCATAGTTTAAAAATAGCTATCTCTGCAGGTTGACTCAGATAGCCAATACCTGTTTGTAATAATGAGTTGAGATTCACTGCTTTGCTGTTCAGGCAGATCTACGGTATTAATTAAAAGTATATTGCAGGACCTTTTCATGTAATGTGACACATAAGGTTATTTGAGAAAAAAAAAGTTTCAAACTGTCGAATACCACCTTTAAAGAGGGTAGTGGCGAAAACATACCTCACAATCAAGTTATTGTATCCCAGCTCCTATTTACGCATCAATTAGTTAACGCCATTCTGCGGTAAGTCGCGGCTAGTTTTACTGCGCAAGACCGCGATATGTCGTATAATAGCATAATCATGTGATATTTTGTTAATTGGCAAATCGCTTTGCGATGATAAATAGGAGAGAGCGGTGCCCGATAGGAAAATTTTATGAACTCGATGATAATCGAATATTAACGAAAGCATATCGAATGAACGAAACTTGGCGATATGAAATCTTGTTTTCGATGTTTCTTCCTGGCTGACATAAAACAGGTGCCCGATTGTTGTGACTAGTCGACGAAAAAGCACTAAGTGTGAAAGAGGCCTGATGTATTTGCATTCTTAGCCCAATCCTTGATTTACTTATCACATATTTCTGCCGTTTTTTCTCAAACAATGTCCCTTTTGTGTCATTTTATGGAAAAGGGTATCTTCAGTATGGATTTACTGTCGTATTGTTTAACAAGTAGAAATTTGTTTTCGAAAATATAAATGCAAAACTTAACAATGATGTATGTAAAAGAGGTTGACAAATGTAAAACTATGGCATATCTCCTTTGAAATACCAGCTTTTGCAATAATAAACTCACTAAACGGAGAAAAACTATTAACTTAAGAGATCATCACACCGACCAATGATGGTTATTATATTGACGTCCAGCTGTCTGGCGGAGGAAGACCTCAGACAAAGGTCTGGGTAGAACCACCGTCGCAATTCAAGTCAGCTGGAAGGTCTTCGTACATAAAGTTTGTGGCCCGACCAGAACTCGAACCCACATGGTGAGAAGACGAAGGAGAAATTACAAGACATCTATTTATACTTTAAAGGCATTTTCCGAAAGTTTGCCTATGTCAAATGCATGTAACAATATCTTATCACTGCTTTGAGGAATTTTGACATAATTTTTTTTAACTCGTAGTTTTTTTTCTAAAAAATGACGGGTATGAACACTTTCTGTATTAAAGTAAACATCGCGAAAATAAACACGCTAAAAATTTATTACCTCCAAATCTATAAATATGCATGATAGTGATCTTTTCTAAAAATAGATATTGACGTCAGAGAGGATTACCCGGATGACTGTATAACGTGATCTAGAAAGTAAGATGTCACGGGTTTTTTTAGTTTAAAAATAGCTATCTCTGCAGCTTGGATCAGATAGGAAATACCTGTTTAAAATGACGATTGGGATGTAATGCTTCACTTTTTACATATAGGGCATCAATGAAGACCATGGTACAGGACCTTTTCAGGAACAATGAATTTTTTGGTTATTTGAGAAAAAAATGGTCCAAACTCTCGGACACCTCCCTCAAAGTCATACGACCTCAAGAACAACCAAGCATTTTATAACAGTTAAAAACACGACATATATACAAAGACATATATACAAAGAAGATGAGCAAACACTAGCACTGACCTCTCATCCTTTAATATCTACAAAAAGTATTTAGTTTGATGATGTGAAAGAAGGCACGTGCTAGCGAAAATATTTTGTTTTGCCATTTCATATATAAATTAACAACACCAAGTATTTACGAAGATCCAACCTGCCAAGTTGGAAAACAAATTGCGAAATTCGATGTTTAATTATTCTGCTGCGATACCGTGCAAGGAAATAACTACATTTGCAGAACTGCATGTTTTGTGTCTAAAATTGGAAGAGAACACGTATTTTCTGAAATAGAGCAAAAATTAACCGAAAAAGAGGAGCGTGTGTGCGCGGTGCGTATTTAAAAACCGTAGCTATTTTTAAAATTCATTTGGATCACCTCGGCTGTCATCCATTACGCGGTGATTACGGTATTGCATTCGTCCAATGGCTGACGACGTTTTCTGTCAGCGTAAATTACACGTCATTACACGAAAACTGGTGAAACTCATTTATATCCACCGTAAATTGTCGATTTGTTTCACCCTCGCATGTCGAACCTCCATCTTACCGCATGAGAAGTGTCTTTTTGCTATTCCGTTATAATTAAACAATCAACTGCTTTCTAAAATTCGAACTAGAACCCATCTTCATGAAACCGTGATAATTAAACACAAGAATCAGAAATCAAAGATTTTTTTCTTCACCCTCGAGTTTTCCTAGATTACGTTGTTGGTGTTTTTTGTTATTTTTAGAGGGAAGGTTTGGAATTTTAACCAAGAATTTGATGCTCGTAGGATAGGGGAGTAATTTGTAGAAACCATGCAATGTAGAAGAGATCTAACAGATTCTTGGGAATTTATCAGCATAATTGATGAACTTTCGGCAATTAGAAATAAAACACGTTCTTCATTTAAATCATTGCAAAGGAATCACACAGGATAGCAATAAATATTATGGCGAAGATTGCTGCATCTTATAATGTTGTTGTTGTTGATGATGATAATGATAAACATAATGGCGAAGATTGCTGCATCTTATAATGCTGCTGCTGCTGCTGATGATGATGATGATGCTACGACGACGACGACGACGACGATAATGATGATGATGATGGTGATAATGATGATGATAATGATGATGATAATGATGGTGGTGGTAATCGTGATGATGATTTTGATTTTTTTAATGTCATTTATTTTATTTTTTTTTTGCTCGTGAACTTATAAGCCGATTATATTATTTTGATACAAGTAAATAAATGGCAGCAAGTTGTGATTTTAATACAACTAAGCTGAAATCATGATGAAAACTTTTCTCCGGATTATTGGTTGTTGTTTTTGTTGTTGTTTTGGATGATTTGGATGATTGTCCACGGGAACATAAATTAGTCGACAATCAAGACATTTTCGTTAACTTATTCTAAACCACTCTTCAAAGAAAAAAAGTCATAAAACGATTATGGCTTTAAGTTGTCGGTAAGTTTTTTGAATATTGATTTAAAGGTTGCCGATTTGTTAATGAAGATATAATCAAAGATAACGATGCCATCGCCGAGGCTTGGAAGAAGGTTGAGTTTGATGTTATCCGTGTCGATAGCATGACAGCAATCGCAAGATAAAGTCACATACATTAGGGTGAAGTAAGGAAAATATTTAGTCACTTCAAGTTTGTGTCAATAAAGTATTTCTGTTGTTGTTGTGATATGTATCAAATATCAATGATGTTTGTTGTTAATGTTGTTATTTTGTCCATGTTAGATGGAGTGTTACACGGTGTTGTTAAAATAATGTTTGAAATGTTGTTTTTGTTTTGTTGTCGCTGACGTTGGTGTTTCTGCTGCTGCTGCTCTTCTTCTGATTCGTTTGAAAAACAACAACAACAGCGTTAACAACAAAAATAAACAACAACAAAAAACAAACAATAAAAAAAACAAAAAACATCAACAACAAAAACAACACACACAAAGCGTATATAAATTAAAAAGTGCTAGCATATTAATGTCTCCATACATATATGTGTGTGTCCCCGTATACAACAATAGCTTATATTTTATTTCTTTATAAATATGTATATTTCTTGTTGGGTTAGTTTTCAACAATGAAAATAAAGACACTTAAAATATGTGTGTCAATAAAATAGTTTTTGAGGTACGTTTTCCAAGTAATTTGCGATGTGCATCCTTGCCTGTTGTGTGTTTGTTGTTGGCGTCAGCATCTCTGATGTTGTTCAAGATGATATGGAGTCTGTCTTTGTTATTTAAGAAAAAAAATGTTTGTTTTCAAAAGTATCTCCTATGGTAAGCGTTTCGCCTTGGCTATTTGTAATTTTCAGAGTCGTCGCTACTTTTGTTATTGGCGTTTCTTGTATCGTTGTTAAAAAAGGGTTGAATGCGTTAACAGTGTTCTTGCTCAGAAAGCAATGTTGTTTATGTTGTTTGCTGTTGTTGTGGTTGGTGATATTTATAATGAGAAGGTTGGTGTTAGTGGTATTAATGGTGTCGTTAGTTTATTTGGTATCATTAATTTATTGTTGCTGTCCTCGCCAAAGTCGTTGAATATATTCTGCATTTACTACATTTAAATTATGGTACTTTGATACGTAATGACGAATAGGAGAAACAAGGAAAATACATAAAAAGTAAAAAAACAAACAAACACTGTGGCAAAGTTTGGTCGTTTTTATTTCCATACAACAATCGCACAGTCACGATGTTTTTCATTCTTGGCGCAACCTGTTATAAGGGATAGAAGAAGGCCCCATGCAGAATGCTGGGTAGAGCTACTGACACACTGGAAGACCACATCAATCTCAACACGTCTAAGTTTGGTCTCGACCGGGACTCGAACCCATCTTCGATAAGGTGTCGTAAGGTATATAATTAGTTACAATATGGAACTACACAAATTTATATCGTTGTTGTTTTACAGCTCGAAAATGTTTCAACGTAAGTTGTCAATCTAAGAGGCTTTTTAAAACCTTCTCATTGATACTTTTTTTCCTGTTTAAACGTTTAAACTTTTAATCGTATAACGTATAGGTTTGTATAACACCAACTCGGAACTCTACAAAATATACTTTACCATGACAACATTTTTCTGATATTACTTGTTTACGAAAATGTAAAGAAAATACACTAAACAGAGGTAAGTTAAGAAAATATTTAAGGTGAAATGTTTCAAAAGATACGTTTGCCTGCAAGAATTTTAGCAGGGTTACAAATACGGAGTGTTTAGAATCATAAATGATGCATATACGTGTAATATGTAACCCAGTGTATTTATTTTTGCTGTATATAATTAAGAGATATTATTGTCAATTCATCGAAGTGTGAAGCATGGTTTTAAATCAATCTTATGTTTATGGATTCTGGCAAAAATGCTTCAACATGTTACTGACAATCTAAACGTTCCCTAACAATGGTAATTTTAACTTAATTTTGTTTGTATGGTTTATTGTCCCACCAACAGTATTTCAGTTATCTGGAGACGGTGTCCACTTGAAGCAGTTATAGTGCTGCCATGACTGTGTATAGCATGCCGTGAATACCTGGTATGTTACCACACCCAGTCACACTATCCTGACACCGGACAAATCAGTCGTGGAACTATCTTTATATTTGCTTGAGCGTTTGCAAGGGAGCTATACCACTACCATTTTAACGACTTTGGTTTGCCGCAGATCAGGATCGAACCCGGGGCCTCCCGTACCTGGAGCCGACGCTCTACCGATTGCGCTACCAGGTCCGGTGAACTTACTTTTGACTACATGTATAAGAATTAAAATGGAAGCCCAGATCTAGAAAATCGTCTCAATGCCTTACTGCTGGCGAGTTTGGCTTTAATTATCTCAAATTTTAGGACACTTTATTTTTGTATTTGTTATCTGCATTTATGGTATGATTCTACTGCATATTTTTTTATACAATAAAAAGATGTTCATTTAAAAAGCTGTTATAGCCAGTCCTAAAGCGTCGCTTAAACATGCTAAATTTAGTTTTTTGTAGTAAATGCAAAAAAAAAAAGGAAGAGAAAATTGGAGTAGTAAATTAAAGTTAATCTCTGTCCGCATTTTTATTTCTTCCTGTTTAAATGTTGAGAGAATTAATATAAAGCCATATTTGGACAATCACTACATCGTAAATGAGCTAACTTGCCCCTAGAAAATCGGCCTCATTCTGGTTCTGTCCGGATTAAGATTTAATAATGGCCATAGATAAATAATCTATAAAAAAGTCACTTTTATGTTATAAAAGAAGGGGTGGCTACTTATAACCAATTTGTCGATTTTACAAATCAAACGCTTATATTCAGCAATGAATAATGATAAATGATTGTAGCAGAAACCGTACTACTAATGATGATGATGATGATGATGATGATCATGATAATAAAAATAATAACAACAAAAAACGACAACAACAACAGCAGCAGCAACAACGACAACAACAGCAGCAGCAACAACAACAACACAAACACAAACAACAAAGCTTTTCGGTACGATAGCGGAGAAGTTAAATTTTATTTTTTTCTTGAATGTCGTTTTTTGGTTAAATTCAATAGCAACTTTAAATAAAAAAAATTGGTTGAAGGGAGAAAACTCTTATTAGCAACATGCTAGTGTTGCAACCCTTACTAAGTAGTCAATGATTTTACTGTGCTGATACTATCACCAAACGTAATTTACATATGTAAATTTAAATAAACGAATATATTCTTAATAGTTTATTAATCAAGTTGGTTATATTCGTCTAATCAAATAACTTTATTTAGCTGACATGTGTTGAATGTTTATGTGACTAGATATTTGTCGGATGGCTGTCCACCACGAATACATGGTGGAGATCACCACAAGTGTTACACCTGTGTTATTACAATTTATTGTATAAAACACGACGATTCTCCATTGAAGTTATGTGTAAAATAATGTAAATTTCTGTGATAGTCATCACTTTATTTCCCCATGTAAATTTTGCAAACGGAAAAGAAATAATTGCGGTGCAAGGGAGACAGCTCTTACAAGCAACATGTCGAAGTTGCGTCCCTTTGTTCATACAAATAAGCTTAATAATTTTTATAACATCTGTCTATTTTGAAACAAGAGCTGTCCAGACAGAACACTCTACTTTTCTCTAAGCTGTATATTATAATGTTAGCTGTAAATATCCTTTACAGAAACACTAAAGCTTCAGTTTAAAAAAGGTGCATTTCTGTGCACAAATTAATTTCAAGGTTATCCAATTGACACCCTTCCACCTTAAAAAGTTAACAAATATTTTCAGTGAAAAATAATACATTTTTAAGTTAAAATAAACAAGAGACCTTAACAAAAACCTTTACCAACACGGTAAAAAAACAGGGACAAAAAAGGGATTTAACTGTGCCAAAATAAATTTTACTTGTAATATAACCTGCCCTAGCAAGATGGTTCAGTTTTCGGTCATGAAGTTTTATTTGTTTGTTGAGTTTATCATCCCACCAACAGTATTTCAGTTATCTAGAGACGGTGACCACTTGAAGCAGATATAGTTGCTGCCTTCACTGTGTATAGCATGCCATGAACACCTGGCATGATACCACACCCAGTCACATTATCCTGACACTTGGCTAACTAGCCGTAGAACTACCCTTATGTTTGCTTGAGCTTTAGCAAGGGAGCTATGCCACTAACACATTTTTAACAACTTTGGTATGCTGGTATGATTGAACCTGGGGCCTCCAGTACCTGGAGCCGACGCTCTACCAATTGCGCTACCAGGTGCCAGAGTGAAGTATTTCATGTTTAAATAAAATATTTTTGAGAAAAGGACTCTAACCAAAACCTTAACGAACACAGAATATTCTAAGAAAAAGAAGGTGGCTTTACTGTGCCAAAATTAGTTATAGGGTTACCTGCATTACTGAAATATATTCTGCTTTAAATAGTAATGAAGCATTTGAAGTCTACAGATGTTTTTTTTTTTTTTTTTTTTTTTTTTAGAGAGAAATTGACCTTGAACCTTTGCATAAACCAGAATAAGAAATTTAAAAATTTAAGGCCAACAGAGGGGACATAACTCTGTCAAATTTTATTTGTGGGGTTAGCTGCTCTTTAGAAACAGGTTCTGCAGTTGATAATGATGTTTGTTACAAATCTGAAGCAAATTTCTTTGGCAGTTTTTGATAAACGGTCCTTAACAAAAAGGTTGCCAACAAGAGGGTCATGACATTCACTCTACTTTCTTCAAATAGTGGAGCAAATACGGATTATTTGCTAACAAAGACTAATACAAAAGTTGTTAGATGTTTATTGTCAATTATTAATTTAAAACATTGTCAGTTATTAATTTAAAACAATTATCACATTATTGGTTAAGTGAACAATTAAACAAAACATTAATTCACAAAGAATCTCTAAATATTAAACATCATCTTTAACATAAAATACAAACATACAGCAGCTCAAATAAAAAGTCAGGTTAGTTTAGTTTTAGTAAATTAGCAAAGTTTAATAAACAAGAGTGCCATGATGGCCCTTAATCGCTCACCCGAGGTTGTGCTCAGGTGAGCTAATAAAAAACGGAACGTTGCTGGAACTGACATAATCAATGATGCAATGACAATATTTATGACCTTAAAAATGACCCTGACCTCAAAGGTGGTACATGTATCCGTCAGTTTTGACCAAAGTATTTTTTCTCAAATAACCAATTAAGTCATTGTTACCTTAAAAGACCTTGCAAAATGCAGCTAATTGTTGCCCTAGATCAGTGTAAACAGTGAAACAATAATCCCCATTCCTCATTTCAAACAGGTATTTCCTATCTGAGCCATGCTGCTGAGATAGCTATTTTTAAAAAGGATACCATGTGACAACTTACTTTTGCAATTACGTTATAGCCGCAGCCAAGTAATCCGCTTTGATGTCGGTATCTATTTGCAGAGATCACTATCGCGCCTATTTATAGATTTGGAATGATTGAACTTTCTGAGTGTTTTTTTTATAATTTGTACTGTCTAACAATGTAGGCAGTGTTCAAAAGTGTCTTATATCTAAGTACAAGTTTATGCAGAAGTTATGCCCTAATTCCCCAAAACTGCTAAGGTATTATCTAGAGACGGTGTCCGTTTAAAGCAGAAAGTGCTGGCTTCATGGTGTATAGCATACTGTGAACACATGTCACATTATCCTGACACTGGGCCAACTAGTTGTGGAACTACCCTCATATTTGCTTGAGCGTTGGCAAGGGAGCTATACAACTACCATTTTTGATGACTATGTTGAGACCCTGGATTAAAGATGGGGCCTCCCGTGCCTGAAGCCGACGCTCTACCTATTGCGCTACCAGATCCAGTAAATATCATTGCATGACACCCTATAAAATTTAGATGTAAGATGGTGAAGTTTGCAGTTTGAAGTACTGTAAGTAATATTGAAGTTGGGAGATAAGGCTAAGACAAAAAAATGAGATGGACAAACAAATAGACAGATGAACGAGACAGCTATGCGCCTCAATTATAATCTAATGAAATAGTTCAACTTATTTTTTTTTAGCTGTCTTACAACAGTCATCTTAATATTTCCACATTAAAAGAGCCAGTCGCCTAGTGACAGAGCTGCATACTTGTAACTGCTCTAATCATGACTGGACCCTCACTGCGTGGGAGGAATAGAGTCTTGATCGAACAAAAGATCTAACATGGAGAGGTCTGTTCAGACATTTGTCTTTCTTCACCATCAAAACGCTGGATTTTTGCAAACCAATGACTATAAATAAGACCAGAAGTAATATCAAAAAAGAACTTGACTGTGAAGTGTCTTTTAGAAGCAAATTAAAACTAAAGTCAATAAAAAGCAAAATTGTTGCATTTTTTATTTTGTTATTAATCTGACTTGATTTGTATATAAACAAATCACATATATCTGATATTAAAATAAACTCTTGAAAACATCTTAAATTTTAAATGTAAATATATCTTACAAATTTTATGAGTAGCTAACAATGAACACAAACAATAGCACAGATGTATCTAGTATAATGCTTAATCATATTTAAGTCTGAATGTCGCATTTATCATACACAAAACAAAATGATGTGAAAATAAACCAAAAATTTAAAAAAAAATAATGACAAAATAAATAATACATAATTTCTAATAAATAGTTGCATACAACACAATTACAATTAATTAAGGGTTAGAGTGTGAACAATAGATGTAAGTGAGAATGCTAGAAAAAAAAGTACATGTATATGCAAAAGATGCATACTATTGCTATACTTTGATTTGCAGAATATATCTATAAGTACAGATCAGTAAACATGCTATCATAATTTTAAAGGTGGTATCCAACAATTTTAACCAAACAATTTTTTCCCAAATAACCAAAGTCAAATAAACCAAATCAAGCCTGAAAAGGTCCTGCAAATGGCTGTTGTTAATTGATGCCGTATTGCTTGATACAGTTGAACTGCTACCACTAATGTCATCAGCTGGGTACCACTTGTCACTGCTTGTTTCGCCCTTTTAGATCTATGTGAACAGTGAAGCTTAAATCCACATTTGTACAGATATTTCCTATTTATATTACATTTTTCAGTAGACTTCTTCATTAGGCTTAGTTACAGATTTAGAAAGAATGAACATTTAAAGTGATTTATTTCATGTTTTGCACTGTCTAAGCTAAGGTAGTGTTCAAAATCATCTTTACTAAGAATCATGTATTAGTTAATACAAATTTTTTTCCTAAATTCTTCAAAACACTGAGAAAATATTGTTACCTGCATTTGATATAGGCAAAATGTTGAATACCACCTATAAAAGAACTCTTATCATGTCTTAAAGGTTGTATCTAACAGTTTGCCTGCATCAAATGTATGTAACAATATTTTTCCACCATAAACTGCATATACTTGTACTTAAGTAAAAGTAAAGACAGTTTTGAACACTGCCTGTATTGTAAACTACTAAAAAAGCATTCTTAATATTTATTCTACCCAAATTTATAAATAAGTACAATAGTGATCTCTGTTAAAAATAGATATCGTCGTCAGAGTGGACTTCATGGATGACGATGTAAGTCGCTTTCAATAGTAGGTTGTCACATGGTTTTCTTAGATTAAAAATAGCTATCTTTGCAGCGTGGCTCAGACAGGAAATACCTGTTTGCAATGAAGTGTGTGGATTTATGCTTTGCTATTCACAAAGATCTAGGGCATCAATGAACAGCATTTTACAGGACCTTTTCAGGTAACAATGACTGATTTGGTTGAGAAAAAATCTTTGGTCCAAACTGTCAGATACCACCAGTATAACATGTTATTCATTATGTAAAACGCACACAATCTTATAAACTATACAACAATACCATAACACCATAACAAATTGTTTCTGGGCGACTGACCAAGCAGTTAATTTCATAGACTTAAAAATCATCTAGTTTAAACCTATTTATAGACAATTGGTTCGAATCAGGGACCCTCCATTCTGAGTCTTAACCACTAGACAATGAACCCTCAATCTCTTCAGTGGATGGGTTCAATGTCCCAGTATGGCAGGTATCTAAAAGTTGGAATGCTTTCCAGCTGATCTCCTATACACAGGTGTTCCTTCTTCAGATGTTCATTTGAAGAATCCTCAACCAGTTAAAGGAATCACATCTTATTTCATACTAGAATTTTTTTTATCTTAACGTCATTATACATTTATAAATTTTTTATCACAAAGAAGGTTTGGGCTGGAGGATATTTAAATCTGAGCTTGATTTTATATTACAAATAAACTTTGGGCTGGTGGACACTTAATTCCGAGTCTGATTTTTCTCAATGATTTTATTGACTCACTTACAAATAATACTAAAATCTGATCATTCAGGTGCTTAAAGTTGTTCTCAAACTAAAACTAAATGTTTTACAATCTTAGGCACTTGTAAATGATATCCTTCTAAAGAATCGATTGGCTGAATTAAGAATTCTGAAACATGAAATCTGACCAATCAGATGCTTGAAGAGAATCTCAGGCTACAGCTTGAAGTTTTTTATAACTTCTAGCCTAGATTGAACACAGAATGTTCTGCTATTTTAGTTGATGAATTTAAACTAAACAGACCTGAATGAAAAACAACAAAATATAAAATCAAGAAAAAAGAAAATAAATACCTAAACCATGCAAAATATTTTGAGCAAAAATTGTAAATGTCACACTATTGCACAGTTTATGAATACAAAATTCTGTATTGTCTTGCACGATAATGAGTTTTGAACAATGGTTTAAATGCAGACCATGTCCTATATAAAAATCTATGGATAAGTTACCCTTAAATCAACCAGCTAAGTACAAATTATGAACATCTAGGCAAATATTGCAGATCCTGATTGGCTGTGAGTTGGTCACGAGACTTAAAACTTTGATCTGATTGGCCGATTTTTGAACGAGATATGGTTGTTGCAACAATGCACAAGGGTTGGCTTTGTTACTTGCATTTAAGTCACATTATCCTGACACCCGGCCAACCAGTTGTAGAACTACTCTTATATTTGCTTGAGCGTTAGCAAGGGAGCTATACCAATACCATTTTTAATGACTTTGGTTTGTCACAGCCCAGGATTGAACCCAGGGTCTCCCGTACCTGAAGCCGACTCTCTACCAATTGTGCTACCAGATCTAATTTGCATATTAGTAATTCTGATAAACATCTGTTGAGTAAAGGATCATTTTTTGTTTTTGAGATACATCGCAGCGACCATTTATGATCATTATCGTGACGTCCTGATATTTCGGTGGAGGAAGACCCCAGACAAATGTCTGTGTACAACCACTGGCGCACCGCAGGTCAGCTGGAAGTCCTTCACACATTAAGTTCTTCGCCTCGAACAGGACTCCAACCCATGTGGTGGGAGGATAAGCAGTTAGAGGAGTTACAAATCGGCGACTCTACCTCTATGCTACGGGCGCCCCAAATGATCATTTGGAACAGGATCTGCACTATTTGAAGCTGAATCTCGATTTGTTAGAAAATGCATGTATACAAAACATATTTTCAAATGTAACTAGGATGTTGTTAGTTATTATCAAATCTACCTGGTTAAAATATAACTATTTCTAAGTAGTTTGTAAAAGTTAAAAATCATCATATATTTTACAGACTTAAGGAATGACACGAAATATTTCATGCTCTAATGAAAGACTTAACATAAATATTTTCATAGGATTGATGATATAGAAGTCATAATAACATCAAACACACTTATATCTAATATCAGGAAAAAATAACAACATTTAACAAATATTTCATGGATAGCAATATCTCTTGTATTGCAAAAGTAATAATAATACTTATATAATATCTATATAATACTATATAATATCTATCTTATATCTGTGTTTGACGAAAAGGTGAGAAAAATGTAAGATTTTATCACTTGCTTATAGTTTGAACAGTCAAATTTCAACCATATTTTAAATTTTACCAACAAAATATTAGATTTCTACAATTCTTTTAGCCTAAAAAATTAAATTTTGTCTCTAAATCAATTTCTTTTTACTTTGACCAATCAGACTGCTTTAGAAAATTTGACCAATCAGACTGCTGTAGAAAATTAGACCAATTAGACCTTTTGAGAAAATTTGGCCAACAAATAAAATTAACCAAAAAAATGCAACAAATACAAGTCAATAGGTATGTTAATAACTGAATAAAGGATGATAAAAGTGCATTTGTGATTATCCTAAATAACTTAACAGGTCAAACTTAAATATTTGAAATTCAAATTACAATGCCTTAACGGATGTTCAGAAGAGTTTTGTGGATTTTGGATTACCGGTGTTGAGGGACATCGGTCAATAGTCTCCCCTTATTACTTCCTTAATGCAACTGGATCATTTTATTTGGATTACTTGGTTTTTATGCTCTTATTCTTTGGAGTCTCTGTTGACTTACTTTTGTGTCTACTTTGTGATATTCAGATTAACAATCCACATTTTGATTATGTTAAATATCTCCGTATGTACTTTGATGAAGTTAGGATCTCAACTTTAAGCAAAAGGAAGAAATTAATATGTTATTGCACCATCTCCAAAAGGTAATGTGATTGAATGTGCTATCATGCCAGGTGTTCACGGCATACATTGCATAATAACATTTTTTCAACTTCATTATTTGAAGCAAATATAAGCTTTATACATTTTGATGTTGGCAGCACAAGTTATTGCAAATATCTTCATAAATCATACAATTGACAACAAAGCCTGAACTAAATGCATAAATATTTCATACTTATAAACTGTACACATATGCCTTCTAAGTCTTAATTAATAATTTGCTGTTTTCTTATTGGCTGAAATCCAATAGTATAGAATGCTTCAATGTTCAATTCATTTGCTTGAAATTATAACTTTTCAAAACAAATCAACTTCTTGCAAGATAAACAAATAAAATGCTTACACAATAATTTATGCTAAAAGTTAAATCTTACTGCAGCAGGCTGATTTCTGTCAACTTAATACATGCTTCACAAAAATAAAATGCAATAACAATAATATATGTATTTAATCTGTAATAAAAAAAAGAAAAGAAAAGGGTAACAAAAAAAGGATACAATCAATCTGACTTAAAGAATCGGAGCACTATCAACTTGTTAGCAATAAAGCACATATTATCCAATACGTCAAATAAATATCTATCACAAGCCTCTTCATTAATACAAAAGCTGTCATTAGATTTGGAATGTTAATCTATTAGAAATTCTTTGGGGACAGATTTATCTATTTCTTCACACTTTCTGGAGATATGGAAATGTCTTGGCTGAGCGTTCTTTGAGAATAGCCTACAATACTTTTTCCTGACTACCTTTTCACACTATAGAAAAATGAAATTTTCTTGGCTGAGATTTTTTTGGGGACAGTACCTCTTTCTTACTGAATTTACAAGACTTTGAATGTTTTGTTTTCCTTTGGGAAAAGGTTTCAATATGTTTACTCTACTACTTTTTAACACTTTCTGGAGATTTTGAATGTTCTTTTGGAACTGCTTGATGAGTGTTTTCCAGTCGGCTGTGTTGGTTCTGTGGTGAGATCTGGTTGGACACAGGAAGTCGATTTTGATTGGTTGGACTGGTACTCTGCTTGGTGTCTCTATCAGACTGTTCCTCTTCTGAGTGACTGGGAACCAGTACGGTAGGCAGACTTTGACTGGTACCTGGCAAGGTTCCCAAACTCATCAAAGTGCTAACCGCCTAGTTAGAAAGAAATATTGCATAGAAATGAAGTAAAGAAATGTAGTAATTGAATTTTGATGGTAAGTTTGTTTTTCAATTTGGATGACATGAAAAGGTCAGCAGGAACCTTAGCTTCATTAAGGGTTCTATTCCAGCAAGCACTCAAAGTTAATAAAAAAAAAATTAACATATAAAAATTTGACAGCCTTATTGACAACACGTATCCGCAACGCTTACATCCATCCTGCTCTAAGGAAGCAAGTGTTGGGGGAAACTGCATCAGCTGCAAGTAGGGGATTTGTTGAATCTTTGCAAGTATAACTGCTTTCAACCAATAGTATGACTGCTCTCAACAAATGCTCCAAGTAAGTGTCTTTCTATTAAGCAACTGAAATGTCAAATCTTTGCTTGGTACATTGTAATTATTTGGTGAAACCCACAATGTAGTGCTATGGATGTAGTTGGGAATGCTTACAGTCTGGTAAGAGGTATCTGATTATGGGATAGTTTTAAATTCATCACATTTTTTTTACCACAAATAAAGTTATATATTTTATCAAAACAGCATTGTAAATATTAAATATTAATAAATTGTTCAGGGTGTTGTTACATTGGTAACAATTTAAACATTAATTAAGTAATAATGACAACAGAAAAAAGAGTAGTTACTGAAGCATATCAATCAATACAAATGTGGGGAGTAAACTTGAAGTTTAAAGACCCACCTGCAGTTCAGGGGAGCTAACTCCTGGCTGACCATGTTCCCACTCATGCCCCTTGAGTTGCTGCTCCTCTGTGAACTTTTTATCGCAGTTAGGACATTGGAACATCTTCTCTCCATGGTGTCGCTTCAGATGTATTTTCAGAGTACTGTTCTGAGCAGTGGCATACTCACAGTAGGTACATTTGAAGGGCTTCTCTCCTATAAACATCCCAACCATAGATTAATTTATAAATGTATTAACTTCTATTTTAAAGTGAACAATTAAGGTTCTATAATTTTTTACCTTTTTTGTGTGACATCAAACTGACAGAATTATTGTCATATTGGCACAACCTTGAGCTAATTATTGTTGTAAGAATACCCCATACATATGGCTGGGTAGAACCACCGACACACTTCAGGTCAGCTGAAAAACCTCCCCACATTAAACTTCTCGCTCCAAAGTGGATTTAAACCAATGCAGTAAGCATTTTAGCAGTTATAAGTCAGAGAGATTGATACAAATTTGAATTGTTCGGTTTTTAATAATTTACATCAGTAGGAAATGGTTTCTTATAATTTTGCTATAAAAACAGTAAATTAAAGTATCAAATTTTTTGCAATTCGGCAGTATTTGAGGTTTAAAGCATCAACAGCACAATGTGACATGAAATTTGATTTTGGATCATAAGAAAATATGTACAATTATTGATCTTGCAGAAAAGGAACATAGTGCTATGAGAAGAAAACAGGATAAACAATAAAATCTTATAAGTTTATCTATCATAATATTGTCAAACAGTAAGTTTCAAACCATTTATCAAAATGTGTATATATAGTCTTCAGCCTCCTATTCACATGCATATAACAAACTTTGCCACCTTTAACAACTTAACTACTATCAACTTTTTATTGGTAACATGTTTGTATCATTAATAATTGCTGTTTATAACTTTCCCATTCGCAAATTTAGTATAATTTAAGTACTTTACCCAGTGCCATCATTTTTAAACTCAACTTTTTATTAATGAACCATTTTCCAACTTTTTATTAATGAACCCTTTGCTTACTTTTTTTAACTCTACCATTTACCAGTGTTTTATTAATAAACCCTTTTAATAACTCTGCCCCTTAAATAGAGGAGATGAATTTCAAAAAAAGGATGAAAGCTTAGACGGTCTTTATGTCGACAATGAGTGCAGGTGAGGTAGTTGCATCAGGTACAGGAGTTTAAACCCTGGTCACATAAGGGTAGTTCTTTAAATAGAGGTCTTGGTGTCAGGATGATGTGACTGGGTGTGGTTCTATGTCAGGTTTCTATGGCGTGCTATGGACAGAGAAGGCAGCACAATATCTGCTTTAAGTGGGCTCTGTCTCTGGACAACAGAAAAATTGTAGGCGAGATGATTAACCCCAAAAATCAAACAATGTTTGAGCTTTGTGTCTGGCCTACAGTCTTCATTCTGGTGTTTTGTGAAAAGAAACAATGAACTGCTAAAAAATATGCTCATTGAAATGCTACTCCTATACTGACTTTCGGCTTAACGTATATGCCAATTATTTGCATAGATTTGTTTGGAAATTTATGGATTCATATAAGCGGAATTAACAGTACATACCAGTGTGAATCCGTATGTGGACCTTCAGGTGGGATCTTTCCACAGTGGAATAGTCACATTCATCACACTTGTAAGGTTTGATTCCTGGAAAGATAACAAAATGAAATGGCAACACCACAACCCACATTTGTATTAAATTTTACCTTGTGTCGTATATTTTCAAGGTTAATAAATGACAGCTATAATAATGATTCTCTTGCTGTTTAAAGAAAATTTGACCCAATAAATTTGGTCAATTTTTCATTTCGATTTTCTGTGAATTATTATTCATTAGTCTCCTTTATAAATTAAAATAGAAACCAAAAAAGGCTATAACAGTGCTATTTTGGAGACATAATACCATATGGCAGCATTCTCAAGAAGTAATGTCATAAGTATAAAAAAAATTATCTGAAACTTTTACTTAAATTCTTGACATGAACGTAGGATATCTACTATCCAGAGTGAGATCATACTTTACTATCTTTTTTTTAATTTTATTTTTCTGAGCTCTTATCATAAATGTTTCTAACAAACACAAAGTAACTATGAGTACATGTATATGCAAAGATAAGAAAACATAACTAAACATTGCAGCAAATAGCAGAGATCCAGATCTGACAATTGGTTTTTTTTAATCTTTACTCTTTGTCCAAGCCGTATTAATATGTAGATTGAGAGTGAAATAAAGTGGCCTCGAGTCCACCAAAATCTCTGCCCGTACATTAAATTTTATGAGTTAAGTGGACCAATGGTCCACCAGATTTTCAGCCTCAAATTTGTGAACATATATACTAAATTAAACTAAACAATGCTTTAAGCCTTTTAATGAAGCCAACCACTCATAACACTTCAGTTAGCTTACCAACCTTTTGTGTCAAAATGCCAAAATCATACTAAGTAAATCAGTAAAATTTGGTTCGGTCCAGTAGATATTGCAAGCTTGGTGGACCGAAGTGCCAGTGCTTTTTAATTTCTTTTGTGACTCACCAGTGTGTTTGCTCATATGTTTGGTCAGGTGTATCCGCTGATTGAATGCTAATGTACATTTATCACACTGGAATCGTTTTCCACTTCCCTGTCGCTTCTTCTTACTTCCGTCTCCCATCTCAGTTCTCATTGTTACCTTAAAGAAAAAAGTAAACAAAAAGAATAGATCAAGACCATCTGAGAATATCTGTTAGTAAAATAAGTTTTGTGCAAGCAATATTTTCACAAATATCTCCTAAACTAAAGGAGTGACAATTGGAACTATAGTTAGCATGCATTCTAGAAGTTTTTGTTTTTATTACATCGCACTGACACAAATATTGTCATATTGGTGAGGTCCAGCTAATTATTGGTGGAGGAAGACCCCAGACTTCTGTCTGGGTAGAACCACCGACACACTGCAGGTTAGCTAGAAAACTTCTTCATATGAAAGTTCTCAACTCGAACCCATTGAGTGGGGGGCTGAGGAGTTACAAGTTTGGCAATTCTATCCTCTCAGCCACACATGCCACTTATTCTAGAAGTTGTTTGAGAAAATGGGACATTTTCCTTTTTTGCATAATTTACTAAGGGGAATCATTCATAGATTAGATGAGCTTGAGTTAAGATTCTTGCTAACTGGACTTTTACACCATATCAGGCAAAAATGTTTCAAATAGAATTAATCCATGCCAAAATGTCAAAGTAAAGCTCTGGACATTGCTTTTAAAAAATGAGTATTTAAAATGAAATGTACTAGAGTTATGGTTCTTGTGTACTTCATTTATAATAATACTAAGTTATTCATCCACTTAATTTGGAAAGAATCCATGCATCATTGTTTAAGTTTAACCCTGGACATGAAATTGTGATGACAATGCTGGAAAATGATCTATTATGCTAGTCAACTGACATAGAAAAAGCTTAGCCTTCCAATTTTTATTTTATGTTAGTTCTAGTACTATGTTAATACATTTTTATCATTTCATTTTCAAGCACATTATTATTAATTTAAAGAATGAATTATTGGTGTTTTGATTAAAAGATCCATTTACATCCCTAGCTTATTAAAAAGCTAGTAAGCTACACTGCTCATTAAGCATATATTCAAATATTCCCTATTTCCAAAATGAAAGAAATATTAGTTTTCTCCCTTGTGGGAAGGTATTTTTTTTTATATACTTTTTATAAGAAACATAAATTTTACTTTTAAGTTGCTTATATTTAAAAAAAAAATTGCTCAACCTTTTTTATAAATTGTTATTTTAATCAATAAGCTTGACTTCAGTTTTAAGTGTTTTTCTAAAGTTTTAAAAGTGGAAAAATCTGACATTTTCTGCAGTAACTATATACCAAATACCTACACAGGTACCAAGGGAGGTAAGAATGTAGTTTTTTAATATTTAGAGTACAGTCCCTTTACTTACAAGAAGAGGAAATAAGTCTGAGTAAATTCAGATATGTCTTACCTTAAAACCTTCATATCCATCCACCATTGTTGTAGCGGTACTTGTAATAGCCGCAGTGTTAAAAGATTCCGTTGGCGAGTCTTTATCCCTACCTTGTGTCTTACAACTGTAAACCGTAGGCACTACTGAGGACTGGCTCAAACTTATACTTGAAGGTAACGTGTATTCAAAAGGTATGGAAAATATTGCTCCTGGCTTTAGAATCAGGGACTGTGGTTTCTTTTCAGCTCCTTTGAGAATGGTTTCATGGGGCACAAGATTGCATGTGGTTGAATAGCTGTCAGTATTGTAAGTTGTGTGTGGCATATCACTGCTTGTGCTAGAGCTACAAGAGCTGTCAGTCATCAGAGCATCTGATTGGACATCGATGTAAATAGTACCACCAGAGGGCTTAAAACTGCTTCCCAATGCCTGATTTCTGAGCTGGAGTCGCCGTCTTTGCGCATATCTGCTCGAGCTCCAAGAAAAAGGCATATGCTTCATCTCCATGTGTCGCTTGCGTTTCTTTGGCACGACGGCATTGCAGCACTTTTGCAGGTTCTGATGGGAACCTGGAATAACAGTAACCCCACATCCTTGGTCACTGCAGCATTCGGTGTCCTGCTCAGTCTCACTTTCTACTGGCACATCTTCTGATATATCAGAAATTTCTGCAGGATTGGAAGCTTCAGATGTACTGGGCATGTCTACATCAGGGGGTAATGCTGCTTCTTTTGCATCAACAGACTTGCCATCACCTATACCTTTAGCAACTGATTTTGTTGGAACTTCCACTTGGAAAGAACTGCCAGAAACACTTAGTTCAGTAGTGTTTTTGTTTAATGATAAACTTTCACCATCTGTTTGTTTTGAAGTACCACAACATGCTTGGCTACAAGCTAGTCTATGTGGCAATGAATGGGATGTGGTTCCACTTATAATACTCTCACTGACAGACATAATAGACTTGTCATGTAGATTTATGTTTTTTGTACTTGGAATAAAAATAGTGTTAGGTATCGAAGTTACTGTCTGCAGTAAGTTGGGCTTACTTTTACTGATAACAATATTGTCAGGAGACATAAGTGTTGAATTAATCTTATCCAAACTGGTCACTTGGTCATTATTCTGTTTCAGAACCACAAATGCCTTGGGCTGAAGAATGGTGGACTGCACTTGTGTGTCCCTTTGTGGCAAGATAGTAAACGATCCAGGCAAAACTGTTATTGGTTGAATTTGTGCTTCATTTTGGGTCAAAGTTCTAGCAGCAGAATTGGGCAAATTGTTTATATCTGTTGATTGTGTGTCACTTATCTCTTTTCTAGTGTTACTATGAGATGTCACAAGTGACTGTTGTGTCGTACCGGTGAGTGAAGATGTGAGTTTGACCTTGGCAATTAGATTTCTTGAAGCTTTCTCCAAGAAGATCTTCAAGTTATGAGTTAACTGGGCATGGAGTAGCAAGGCCCAGGCTGTCATGAACCCTTGTGGACAGTAGCTGCATTGTAGTTCTGAAAAAAAAAAATGCAACTGATGCATTGTAAAATTCTGCAGTTTCTTCAGCTTTGAATTAATCGTGAAATAATTTAGTCTTCTGTGAAGATATAATAAAAATTATTCATTTTTATATGGCATACAACACATTATATGTATATTTATAAATTGTTTATAATAATAACTTAGTTAAAAAGGTCCATCACAAAAATATCCTAAGCAAGAAAATATGGTCAGTGTTTATGAATATTCTTGGCAAAAACCCCCAAAACAATTGTTTTAATATTAACATTTCTGTGTGTTTTTTTTCTTCAATTTTATTTATTTTTGATCTTTTTGTTTCAATTATGAATTTTAAATGTTATAGTAAGTCATTCAGGCATAAGGACTTATTTAAGAAGTGAAGTTGTGACCAGAATGAATGAGACTTTCTTTAAAAGTGAGGAAACCATCTCTTGCTGTTTATTAGTGCCTCTTTTATAAAGTGTGTGTTTTGAGTCTTCTTTTGATACCCATTAATAAAAGGTGGAACTTGCCGAAAGACTTAAGAGGAAACCTCTCATTCTAAATATATGAAATTTGTTAAAAAGTAGTTTAATATGCTTTTTATAAGTACACTTCATTAAATTAATAATAATGCCCATGCTCTTCAATTAATTGTCATATTTTTTTAACATATTGAGCAATACATCAATTCATGTGCATGTTTCAGAGTAAGCCTCCTCATAAATTCTTAATTGTTGAAATGTCAGAAAATGTGTACTTACCGACAAGGGAGATAACACTATGCAATTTAAATAGTTAAAAGAGTTATGTCCCCTAAAAATGAAAATGATTTTACCTGGGTCATCAACTAGCATCTCCCCATCATCATTACAGTCCAGTTTTTTATGCTCAATAAACATAGTAATCCTCTGAAGTGGGAACTCTTTCAAGCATTCGCCACATGTCAGGTAGTCTTTTGTTGTTGTCATGGTAACAGATGTACTTAGTTTTGCAACCTGCAAACAAACCGAACAAAAAAGAACCCAGGAGTTAATATAATCTCTAAGTCATGCCAGGCCAGATCATTAAATTTGATTGACATGTGTCACTGTGATATAGAATATATTTTAAATCTCCAAATTTTATAGAATATATTTTTAATCTCCAAATTTTACATCATTACAGATTCCTATATAAGACAATGTGGGTTGCATCACAAATTAAAGACATTTACATATGCCTGTCACAGGCTATTACTTTATTAATGCATGTGTAGTAGTTTCTCCAATTGTTCTTCCTTGGCACCTTTATTGCTTCTTTGGTCTGCTAGTATTTGGAAGGACTGTGATTCAGAACCTATAGGCTGTCATTTGTTCCATATGATGCCATTCCATACTTCAGAGCTTAGTCATTTTGTGTTGTGATATCAGAGTGGGATTTAGGATGAATCACATTGCTTGTGTCCCTCTCTAAGTGGATTTTAGTCCCAGTTAGAGCGAAAACTTCCGCAGGGGTGTTTCTACCCAGACATTTGTCTGAAGTTATGTCCACCAATAATTTGCTGGATGTTGTCAGTTTTATATCTGTGCCTGCACCATGTATCAAAACAAACATACAAAACTCATTGCTAAAGAATAAAAGGATAAAGCTGTTTCACTGGTAGAGGGATGGGTTGGGATTTGTCGGCATTTTTGTCGATACTGTGCAGCGACATTTCTATCATTATAGTACAGGGGCACTTATGAGGTGCCCTGGGACTGAACCCGGCCGGTCAATTATACTCACACCGACGAGTCAGGTGCAATGCTGTCCCCGTAGCCCGAGTGTACTACCAACTTTAAAGCCGGTCTCACTGGTAGATAGTTGATACATGACTTCACTGTTCAGTTCAGTAAAGTGTCACAATCTTATGTTCTACCATGCCTTTGTCAATTTTAGGCCCGTATACACCAACCATTCTTAAGCCTAAATCATGTCTTCACCCAAGTCACAATTTTCATACAAACAAAAGTAAGCTTATTTATGAAGTTTAAAATTGATTATAAGCTCAAAGTAGCAAAGATAAAATGGCATGCACGAATACAGACATGTAAATACATATATAATGAAGATATTGTGGACTGAAATCCTTGACTTGAGGTATTCATACTTAGAGTCTAAGAGTATACCGATAACACTTACTAAGGTGAGTACTGGCCTAAGTTAGAGTTTATGCCTTTCTCAAAAACTAATTAATTTTAGCCGAAGTTTGTTTTGTTTTAAGAAATACATTGCAACGACAAAAAAAAAAAGCTTCCAGTTATTTGGGTGGTGGAAGACCCTAGACATATGTCTGAATTGAACCACTGGCAAACCACTTGGCAGCTGGAAGACCTTTGCCCATTCAGTCCTTTGCCTCTATAAGCAGTCAGAGGTGTTACAAGTCCACAATTCTGCCGCTCAGGCACTGGCACCCAGCAGCTGTATGTGAATTATGTTTCGTACTACTTAGCATTTCAGTTTTTAAAATTAAGACATGTATCTATAAAATAAAAAAGAATAAAGCACTCTACTGTAAGTTTTGCACAAATGATCATTAAATGCTAAATTAAATATAATTACTATTTTAAAGATTTCTAGGCTAGAGTGCACATTACTGGCTCGTGTATGTTTACTGCTTCTGCGCAAGTGTCTCCGAACAAAGCATGCATGTTTCTCTCGGTCCGAATTTTAAAACGGGGGTTCGAGGGTGGTAGCCTCTGATATATGACAACAAGTAACGTGAAACAATAGAGAAAATTGAACTTTGTCAAATAAAACTCAACAGTAACCAACAGAGCAGTTTTTATGTACATGTAAAGTGCAATTGTCCCGATTACTTGTTACACAGAAAAACAACAATTAAAAACAAAAAAATAAATTGAACAGTAACAACAAAAATTGCTAGAATACTCATATCTTTGTGTGTGTGTGTTTTTTTTCCCCCCACATTTTTCTAAAAATTTTAGAAACAATATTTTAAGTTATTAACAACTCCACACTGACATAAGGTCTTAGTGAAAATTTCTGTTAAACAATTATCTGGATTTGTTTAAGATCTAAAAAATAATCAAATGCCATTCTGAGTGCTTCCATATGGGGCGAGTTTACCTTACATAAGCAGCGAGTGCCAAGGTGCCAATATCTGTTCTGAGACACACCACTGTACAGTAGAGAATGTGCGACACATTTGGTTGCTACGGTGACTAGAAGAATGACTGTACTTATAAATCAAAAGAGAGCATTTTTGTCCCAAAATTTTGAAATGTTGAAAAAGGTCTCTACTTACTCCGGGAGATTAAATTCGGCTGCTTTATCAAAATGCGAAGTCTTGTCTTTCGTCATTCTATTCGTGCCGAGTGCAAAATTTTCCTAGTCCGAAACAGGCACCATGATAAACAGAATTTCCTGCACGTTGGAAGAAGTAAAGCAGAATAAAACTAAATTGCCATAAGGAACAATTTTTTAAACTGTAAGTAACAACAATAGAACTCTACTGCGTATTTACAAGGGATATTTGCCGACTTTTGTAGTCTTAACTAAAGAGTAAAGTTGTGTATGCATGTTTATTTCGGACTTTTACAATATCACGCTTTCGGACCAGTTGGGTTCGTAATTAAGCGATAGTTTTGTTAAAATTTATTAATACATGTTGATATTTAATAAGGGCTTAGTTAAGTCCTTTGACTTAGACGAGGTCTTTTTAGGATCTTTATCAATTAATCTGTTTAGCTTACTTCGGATTTTGCCGCTTGATTGGCCTAAGTTGACACTAAAAATTATTTACACAATGTTATGTAATTAATGGATCCCCGTTTTTGTTGACACTGCATGAGAACTAAATATCTTTCACATACTCGTGATTTGACAAGGATAAAGGTAGATAGTATAGATTATACGAAGTATTTTTGCCCATCAATACACAAATATATACATCCACTTGATAACGTTGACATAACAAGGTCAGTGCAGGGGTATAATTATATGTGTTACGAAATAGCAAGTACATCATTATCATCATCATCATCAGCAGCAGCAGCAGCAGCAGCATCACCACCACCATCCTCGATATGAATTATCATCGCTTTTTGTATTGTGACAGTCAAACTAATTTCGACGGACATTTTCAACTTCCTCCTAATCTACATGGTTTCGAACGTTTCCATTATTATTATTTCTTTTTAATCGTTTGCAGACTTAAACACAATGGCCACAACAACATTAACAGCTGACAGTGACCATACAGGATCCCAGCATTTATTCGAGAGACCGAGTGATTCCAACGGAAATGCCTCAACACAAGTTCAGGAAAACCACTCTACATCGCACGTGAAAAAAAAGCTTTCTCTGCTTCAAACCATAAGTGTCCTTTTCTCTTCAGTCGGAGGTACGTCGGTTTTCATCGCTACTTCCACAATTCTTAGCAACACGGGGTCTGTTGGTTTGAGTCTCTTGGTGGTAGTAATTTCCGGTCTGCTCAACTACTCACTGGCAATGTGTTTTGCCGAGGTGGCGGTACTGCTTCCAAAATCAGGAGGACCCTACTTCTTTCTTCTCAGCGTATTTGGCCCATGTTCGGCCTTCATGTTTTTCTGGGGATTTTTGTTTTTCATAATCATACCCGTATGGTCAGTGACGTCATTTGGCGCGGCGGTGTATATCGTGCAGCTTTTCTTTCCTGGATGTCGGCCACCAATATTGGCTGTAAAACTGCTAGCAGTGGTTCTTTTAGGTAAGGCTTTTTATTTTAGTTCTTTACTAGAAAAGATTGTAAATGCATGACATCAGGAGCATTCCTAGACCTATTTTGAGTATCATTACCATAGCTGCCCCACCCCCGCACCCCACCCCGCTGAAAAAAAATCGCCATTGAAACACGGTAAATGCATTTTTGACGGTGTATTTGACTCAAAATTTGTATAATGTTATAGCTCAAAATGAAACAAATACCTTGCGTGGTCATTTGTGTTTTATTTCGCTTGACACATTATAAGGACAAAGATAAGCACAGTGTAAATAATGCTTAGTCAAAGCTTAAAGCACAGTTGAATTAATTTGTTCTTCTATCAGTATGGCGTATATCGTTGTAAGTAGCAACACCCTTGATGGTGGTATCGGACAGTATGGACCAAAACTATTTTCACTAAGCATCTAAGTAAACCATAGTTATCGCAACAGATCTCGCACAGTGCTGTTAATCGATGTCCTACACCTGTCTGAAAAGGGAACCATTACGCCACAATCGTCATTACAAACGCGTATTTCCTATCTGAGACAGGAAGCACAGTTAGCTATTTTTAAGGTAAGAGGGGCCTAAAAGAAGCTATTAAGAATCCTAAACTAAGCATGTCCATAGTGATAAATATCATATATCAGATATAAAAATGAAATATGAAATCAAGCGTCATGTTTTGGAAAAAATCACATTTGAATAGGGTGACCCCCTCGCCTTGTCCCAGGACCATTTTTTTACAAGTGGTTATTGCTAAAAAGTCTAATTTGGTAGTTCAAAACTAAAATATATTTTAGCATCAGTGGTGTAACTTTATAAGCATAAACCCTAAACATTAAAAAGAACTCATTTATACTGTTCAAGTACAAACATTTGATGATTTTACACTGAAAAAGGCATCTATTCCCCCTCGGAAAATTTCCTTGACACAGAAACATACACAAACTTTCAGAGTTTCTAAATATTTAAATTATACGAGTATTTTTATAAAATGCATATCAAAATTTGCTATATACATATACCAATCACATAACAAATAATTACAGACTTTAACCGTTTAGTTTTTTAAATATTAGCTTTAAAATTGTCATACTCCATGTTTTTCTTAACAAAAAACCAACAACAACAAACCTGTAAAAAAAAGATTTTCTGTCACAATTTTGCACAATACCTTTATGTTTCACAAAGATCTTTTACAGATCTGATTAAAACTGACTTCTGAATGTGTATCTGTTTACAATAGAACTTAAATTGTTGATTTTAATGTTTTCCGTTTCACATATCGACCTCTGCTGTCATTCGGAACTCCTCGGGTAATTTCGTCCTCTACATAATCCAAATTATATCCGAAGCTTGCCGGAGATCGCCGAGTAGGTACGATTGCTCTGCTGTCTCTGTCCGCCATTTTGGTATTTTCCGAAAATATAACGTCACGCTTTGGGATCCCAATTTTTTGGTAAATATTTTATTATTTAAAGAAATATAAGATATTTTTGTTGAAATTATTACTTGTTTGAAAAAAAATATTATCAATACTTGCAAGATACATAAAAAATAATGATTAAATGTTTGCTACGATCCAATCCGATTAGTTCCGGAGAACGTGTCGGATACTGCCGAGGGCGTTTACGAACTCGATGTCGCCAAACATCGCCGTTTCAGACAGCATTGGCTGGCCCCTCTTACCTAAAACCAAGAAAACCACGTGACCACCACTTATGCGATAGTTCATCCACATCATTCGCTGTGACGTCGGTTTCTATTTTTAGCATAAATCTCAATCGTTCTTATTTATAGAGGTGAAAAGAATTAACATTTTGAGTGTTGATTAATGAGTTTTACTGCACTAAAATTGAGATTCAGTTGAGAGGTTCCGTCAAAGCTTAAGACTAAAGTATGATTTTTCTGCAGAAATTATGCACAAATACCCCAAACAGAGTTCATATATTGCTACAGATATTTAGATATAGGCAAACAGTCGGATACCCACTTTGTCTTCTTAACTTTACAGAAAACGTCACGCATCATGACAATTGAAGTAAGATTATATACAAGATCTACGTTAATTAAATAGCGTGTGTGATACTATCGAACTCACTAACATTTAACGACATATCGGTTCATAAAGTCTGAAACAAGTCAACCAAACGAGAAGTTGTATACATCTATGCAATTTCAACCACTGAGAAAAACACAAATGTTTGTTGATGATTCGCGGCTGATAATACTGTGTACAAACATTGCTTGGCTGTTTAACATGTAAGCAACAGCGTTATCTGCCCCTTCAGTCATGATAACAACTGAAGTACATGGTGAGATTATATAGAAGACCTCGTGCATTAAAGGCATCTCGAAAGGAATGTGGTATCCAACTGAGCCAGGCCCCCACATGCTATGACCAGACCTGCTAATTGCTGGTCATCACTGCAGGGAGTCTTTAGCCAACATAGTACTTATCTGTCACAGTAATACCTCTGATGGGTTAATGCAAAACTAAATTACCTGCTAGTATGGATGTGAGACAGTAGGCTAGTTTTACACAAAGCCACAAACATTATTGTTAGTGATAATGTGGGTTGTTTACTATATGATCCCTTACAAATTCTTTATTGCATTAATTACTAGGTGTCAATTTTGTAACTGCAAGATTATGTATTTATTTCATAGCTAAATATTTAATTTTGAAAATACATGAGAGATACAAGTTTTAGTATTCAAAATGACTCTGAAGGACATTATTCTGACAATGAATGACTTTTTAAATTGCTTTTGTTAGAAACGTTTCGTTACATTTTACAAATTAAAATAAAATATAACTTTAAATATATATGAGAACTAAAAGAATGAAAGAAATAACAAAATGTATAAGAAATAACAAAATGAACCAACAAAGTAAGAAAGAAAACAAATAAGATTTATATATATATATATATATATATATATATATATATATATATATATATATATATATATATATATATATATATATATATATATATATATATATATATATATATATATTGGATTGCGTAATTGGTATATTCCCAACTGTTTCCTTTACAAACTGTGAATGAATATGTTCAACCCCCAGATATAGCATACATACACTTGGATCTTGAACAATACCTGTGTGACAGACACATCGTTACAGACTGTGGCAGCCTGGCTTATCAGAAAACAGATGCCCTCACATGCTGGGTGGGGCAATAAATGGGGGGGGGGGGGTCACTTATATAAGGCTTTTGAGATCCCTTTAATTCACCTTTCCGCGAGATCTAAAAATAGATATTACACATTGTGTATAAGCATGGAATTAGCCAATCACATTGCATTGATTGACACTTTACCTGCGTTATGCTTATTCTCACTTAGACATTGTCCCACAAACAATGGTTTTGACTGGCGATCAGTTTAAATCTGTTTGAGCCTTTGGTTCAATTTAATAGCAACAGGGTTGAAAAAAACAACAACCGGCCAAACAGTTGCAATTTCCTTATATTGCTTGCTGCTACTCTCTTACTGGAAGAATTATTCCAAAAGAGGCATCGCTGTCCAGAGCAGCGCGAACAAGAGACCCCTCTATCCAGAGCTAAAACAGCAAACGCCATATTCCGAAAATATTAGAACAACAGAACTAATGCATCTGTTATAAATATTAATCTTTATCGTGTTTAATGGAATAGACAGTGGGTCTTACAGTTGTGAACAGAACATACACCATAATGTTGACGTTAACCACCTGTTGTAAGCGACAGATGGCTTAAAGGCATCTCAAAACCCTTATATAAGTGACCCCCCCATTTATTGCCCCACCCAGCATGTAAGGGGAATCTGTTTTCTGATAAGCCAGGCTGCCACAGTCTGTAACGATGTGTCTGTCACACAGGTATTGTTCAAGATCCAAGTGTATATGTATGTGTTCAAGATCCAAGTGTATATGTATGCTATATCTGGGGGTTGGACATAGTCATTCACAGTTTGTAATGGAAACAGTTGTGAATATACCAATTACGCAATTATATATATATATATATATATATATATATATATATATATATATATATATATATATATATATATATATATATATATATATATATATATATATATATATATATATATATTAGTTATCTTTCTTACTTTGTTGGTTGATTTTGTTATTTCTTATACATTTTGTTATTTCTTTCATTCTTTTAGTTCTCATATTTATTTTAAGTTACATTTTATTTTGATTTGTAAAATGTAAAAATGTAACGAAACGTTTCTAACAAAAGCAATTTAAAAAGTCATTCATTGTCAGAATAATGTCCTTCAGACTCATTTTAAGTCATTTTAAATACTAAACCTTGGATCTTTTATGTATTTTCAAAATCAATTATTTAGCTATGAAGTAAATACATAATCTTGCAGTTACAAAATTGACACCTAGTAATTAATGCAATAAAGAATTTGTAAGGGATCATATAGTAAACAACCCACTGTATCACTAACAATAATGTTTGTGGCTTTGTGTAAAACTAGCCTACTGTCTCACATCCATACTAGCAGGTTATTTAGTTTTGCATTAACTCATCAGAGGTTTTACTGTGACAGATTAGTACTATGTTGGCTAAAGACCTCCCTGCAGTGATGACCAGCAATTAGCAGGTCTGGTCATAGCATGTGGGGGCCTGGCTCAGTGGGATACCACATTCCTTTCGAGATGCCTTTAAATGCTAACACCTAAAGTTAACATATTTGGAAATAATTTTCAGTTGAATGAATGCATGTTAATTAACGAAACCTGTATCTCGGAACACTTTTATATTTATCGTTGTATGTGTACCAATGCTTATATTCCGACCAGGTATTGCGTAAATGTGGAAAAAAAAATGCATGGATGTATCTTTTAATCTTTGCTTTGCAGCAAAGTCATAACTTACATAATTTACAGGTTTTGACATGTTTATTCTAAATCCTTTTTTTTATTTTCAAGTGCTAGTGGTGGTTTTGAATTGCCTGTATATTGAGTACATCAACAAAGTTCAGAACTTCTTGTCACTGACCAAAGTCGTCGCCTATCTGCTGATTATCGTCTGCGGCATATATGGATGTGTGAAAGGTATGTTTTGCTTTTATTGTAATTCCTGTTTATTATAATAAGCATCCGCCGAAAAGCAGTTTTAAACTAATGAAGAAGACCCGAGACAAAGGTTTGGTAGAACTATCATCTCAACCCCTCCCTCCCTCCCAGGACACGAACCCACACGTCTGAACTCAGCGTCTCCTTAGCACTCTACCAAAGTCTTACAACTGACTGTCGCATATATTTTTTTTATAGAAGTCGGTTACACTAATTCTAGACATATGACGACTTATTACACTCTTTGGCGAAGGCGGGTGTAGGATAGAACCACATACCAACCGCAGTCCGGTTTGGATACTCGACTGCAGTGAAAGTTTTTGTACAGGCAAGGTGCCGTGGGTTTACCCTGTGAAGTGACCATGGCAAGTTAACACTCTTGTATATATTTTACAACCATTTTCACGATTATTGCCATTTTCTACAACTAAAGCTTCTGAATATTGAATAAAAATATAATGGTCATGGCAAAGTTGTAATGCTGTCGATTTATGTTAAGACAAGGAGGACAAAACGTCAATTTAAATACGCTTAATTAATGAGAATGTCACATTGAGTTGACGCTTTATTTGAATGCCTGATTTAATTGACGCTTTATAAGAATGCCTGATTTAGTTGACGCTTTATACGAATGTCTGATTTAGGTGACCTTTTATGAATGTCTGATTTAGGTGACGCTTTATAAGAATGTCTGATTTAGGTGACGCTTGACGAGAAGGTCTGATAGTGTTGACTTTTTTATGAAAGGGAACGTATATCGAGAGTGTCTGATTTAGGTGACATATATCGAGAGTGTCTGATTTAGGTGACGCTTCATTAGAGTGTCATATTAAGGTGAGGTAAGGTGAGATAAGAATTTCTAATTTGAATGATGATTTATGAAAATGTATAATTTGGACAACGTTTTTTTTGAGAATGTCTGATTAAGATGACGCTTTATGAGAATGTCTGATATCTGTGACCCGCTACTCGAATGTCTGAATTACCTGACTCTAAAAGAGAATACCATATTTAGGGGACGCTAAGCGGATCGGCAATTTTGACGACTTGTTTGAGGACACTGCAGATCAACCAGGTCAAGTCGCTGTAGGATTCCTGACTGGGATGTTCCTCTACGGCGGATGGTATGTTATAGTTGGATCCAAGGATGACATAAAAAACAACCCAAAACAAACACCCGCTTTTAAAATGATAAAAAAGCGAGAATGTGATTGGGACATTCAATCTGAGTTATTGCGTTGATTTTACATGCACAAGGCGAAAGTATAAAAATTGGTAGTTGAATATCGTCCGCTCAGCTAATGTTCATTTGTTGCCTGACCGGGATTTTATCCGTATACTTAGTATATATTTCTTATTTAACTAAGAAATGTTCTTAAGTTTTTTTTAAATATCTCATAGAAAAAAATAAGCCCCGTCCATATAAGGTATTAAACAAAGAAATTTCATTTGATCTTAGGGACTTAAATTTAAGAGAATTTTTAAGTTAGAATATATTACTAAAGATTTAAAGTCTATGCAAAGTTTATACATTGGAAACTCTGCAAAGAGTTAAATGACAGTTCTTAAAGGTGGTAACCGATACCAAGGTTTCCACCCTCAAACAACAAAAATATATATTGTTATTTGATAAGAACAAATGAAAAGCTATGTTTATTGATATCCTACATCTATGTGAAAAGTGAAAATTATCACAGATTCGTTATAACAAACAGTTCCTTCCTGATTGAGTCACGCTGCACAGCTAGCAATTTTTAACTTAAAACCACGTGACCACTTACTTTCGTGATCACGTGGTGTTACAAACCTGGTAATCAGCGATGTCTGTTTCTAGAAGAATTCCCCATCAGCGATTTATTTCACAATTTGTGCTGTCAAACAGCCTGCTATTCACATGCATATAATGACCAGGCAAATAGTGTTGATTTATGCCAGCCAGCTACCTGCTGGAATCTGTCTGATCAGAATCTAAACTGCTGTGTCCCTATTGATAAGTAAAACTGTCTCAAAAAAGATAATAGCAAATCTGTAAAAAAATTACTAAGTAGTTACTGTAGCAATTTCTCCAAATATTCTTCCTTGGCACCTTTATTGTTTATTTGGTCTGCTAGTATTTGGAAGGACTGTGATTCAGAACCTATAGGCTGTCACTTGTTCCATGGGATGTCATTCCATACTTCAAAACTTAGTTATATTACAAACCTTGTAATCAGCGATGTATGTTGTTAGCAGAATTCAACATCAGCGATATATTTCACAATTTGTATTGTCAAACATTTGAGGCAGTGCTCAAATTAGTCTTTACTTAGCCTCACGTATATCTTTATGTAAGTAATTATGTACAAATTACTTAAAATGGGGGATATTTTTTACATGCATTTAATACCACTTTTAAAGATGTTGTCCGACCAAGTGTATTGTTTCAAATAACCAAATTAGTCATTGTTACCCAAAAAGTTCCTGCAAAAGGCTGTTCATTAATGACTTAGGTCTGTGTGAGAAGTGAAGCATTACACCCCAATCGTCATAACAAACAGATGTTTCCTATCTGAGCCAGGCTGCAGATAGCTAAATAAAAAAGAAAAAAACACGTGACAACTTACTTTTAAGATCGTGTGATATAGTCATTCACGTAGTCCGCGCTAAAGTCGATATCTATTTTTAGCATTTTCACTTTCGTGCTTATTTTACTGATTTAAAAAAGAATGTTGTTCGCAATGTGTATTTTCTCACATATAGGTAGTGTTCACTTTGTATTTACTCACACTAAAATATAAGTTTATGCAGAAACTATGCATACATTCCCAGAAACCGTGGACAAATATTCTTACATGCATTTGGTATTGGCAAACTGACGGACACCCTTTTAAAGATACTGACTAATTATGACAAATATATATTAATAGATATCAGGCTTGGTATTTTTATATGACTCCATTTCAGATTAAATTTGGGGAATATTGATATCACATCGCAAACGAGGCTTCGGTTGTTATACACAGTTTTCGTTTATAAATGGAAGTTACTCTCCCTATTCAGTTTACTCTGTGTAATCTCCCTTGTACCGAGGTATTTATATTAGAAAAATTATGATTGTACCACTCTTCAGACTAATTAGAACGCCCAAGACGGCATCATAACACGTATCTTATTGAAGGAGTTAAAATGATTGAGCCTAATGATAATAATGAGCAGAAGAAAACTAAAATAAATATTTCTCATATAAAGTTTTTGGAAATACCTTTCCACAAGGGAGATTACTTTTACCTTTCTTTGCTTACGAAAATGGTAAATATTGACAATGTTTTCACGAAGATAAAATGATGCTGACTATGATATTGCAGAAAGTGGCAAATGTTTATTTGTTAATACATATATTTTCTTGGAGAACATGTTTAGTTTTATGTTACCGGTGATTCATCGCCAATGACTCGCGTTCAAATATTTCCTACCGGCTTGCTTCATGTATGTATTAATAACGAAATATACACCGTGGTCTTTGGCGATGCTGATTTAAATATAGACTTTATTATATTATTATTTGAAACAATAAAATCTATTTTCAATATGATTTCAATTGAAATGCTAACACACTCTGCTTATCTTACACATGAAAATGGTAGTTATCTTTAAAAATACATAGGTACAAAGAAGAATATAACGAAGTTTGTCTCTGTTACAGGCAGATCATTACGTTTCTACTCGAGGAAATGAAAGCGCCTCAAAAGTAAGTTGTAGTACAATTTCCAACAATTGCATATTAACAAATATGTCTTTTTTTAAATATTGCCAGGTGACACAAAGAAAATCGATTTTGCCATAGCGCGTCGTAAAATAGAACTTCAGTTTTCCACAATCTAAATCGGTAAGCGCTTATAAAATCTAATAGTGATCTTTTTGTCCATCAGATTAGAAATGACCAGACAACAAAATGAAAACTTTGCTATAGAACTGTGTCCCACCCCCCAAAAAATAAATCAAATTATTTGTCCTGTATATTAAAATGAATATCACAACCAGTGGAAGTTTATAGCACGTATTGTCAACCCTTTGATTTGGCAATGTCTCCTAGACAACGGATGTAGTACGTTACCCATTCCAACGCATCTTTCATGGCATTGTCTAATCTAGTCTTGAAGTTTTTGCCACTGATGACTGATAGATGTATTTGGAAGATTAAAATATTTACAAGAATATCGAACAAAAATGTCCATAAAGTCGTAATGCATTTGTATGTTTGTGACATCCCTGCCAACCCCGTAAATCATATACGTCGAAGTAAGTGAACATTTTTTTCGTGAAATCTTTCTATTTAAACTTTCGACAATGAAATATTCAACCAAAAACGTCTGCAACAAAATATGACATGTAATCTTAATGATTTATCCACTTCAAGCGACTATATCGGATTTTGCCACAAATTACTAAAAAAAAACAACTTCTTTTTACTGTATCAAAAGTATTTAATAACGGATTATACATTACAAATATAACAAGAAAATGCACAAGAAGTCCGAACTTACCTAAAATAATGAGTTAGGTACGTTTTTCACGATTCGGACTAAATTAAGTTCATAAAAAGTCAAAAATAAGTTTAAACGGGCATTGTTCCTTTTATTTTGTAAAAATATAGTGAGAAGTTTCATTCAAATTCTTTAGTGTCAGGATTAGCATTTAACTTCCATGAAATTTTACCCTTAAATTCAAAAGGATCGCTTTAATGTAGCAATAACAATATTTCAAAAATTTCAGAAATCTCCCAAGAGCCCTTCAATTTTCGATCGGTCTAACAACAACGATGTTTAGCTTGGTTCTACTGTCGTATTTTGTTCTCATCACACCAGTGGAAATGAAGTACATCGACGCAGTTGCAGTGGTAAATTTACTTTTACTCATTTTATAGGTAACCTCACACTTGTCCTTTTTTTATTCACACAACTTTTTGCACAAACAGACCAACTTTGTAAAATTACATTGACAATAGCCTTTATTGATCTCGACTATTTTATTAGTTTACATATTGTTTTTTGTTTAAGGTTTTGTTTTATTCTGCAAATATAAACGCGTTCCATTTGAGCAATCTATGTAAGGCTTTAAGCCTTTTAGAAATTCGGTCTACATAATTTTCCTAGTTCATTATCCAAAAACGCATATTCAGCCACATGCCAGCTGGCAGACATTTAGTCCCCGGCCCCGACCGGAAGTCGAACCCACGCGGTAAGAAGCCGAGCAATCAGGAGTTTTAAATCTGCGACTCGGCCTATCGACCACCGACGCTTCATGTGCGCCAACTGTCTTCATGCTTTTGCGAAACAGTAATTTGGTAATATATAAACCCAAGCAAATGAAACGGTTGCATACAAGATGATATTTAGACAGGAAAATCGTAAATAGCTATTTCACATGACAAGACAGCTTAGGCAATGCGACTCTTTTGTTTCCGAAGTCAATTATTCCTTTATATTTGCGATTTCAATAAATTCGCATATTATATATTATGTGTATTAGTCTTTATAACCATTTTGAAAATCCTTCTGAACATTCATTTGAAAAAGCACAACTGAACGGTTCTCTTAAGTCAGAATGGAAAGTCCACAACGAGAACTATCCCATCTTGTTGACCTAAGTCTCCAGTTGTACCTAACGCTATTCCCTCAAAAGTAATTAAGGCATTAAAGCCAGTAACATGTTTTTTATTGCCATAAGTGGCCACATAATTAGCTCGCCTATCCTTTAAATAAGAGATATCAGCCAAACGGAAGTCGGCATCATTGAGTCAGTTTACACTTAATCTTAAAACCAAGATTTTGCTGGCAGGAACATTGTTTTACTACTTCCCTGACAGCTTTAAATGAATTGTGGTTTAAAATTAATGCTAAAAGCTAATTATTCCATAACTTTCAAAAGCTATCAATATGGCAAAAGAAGAAAAGACAAAAATATAAATACATATAAGACCATGAAGAAAGGCCACTAAGCACAACAAAATTATCTTATATTGTAAAATGTAAAACTTCTGGTCACAGATCTTCGTGGAACGTGTAAGCCGGTCATTGGGTCCGATCATGGCAATCCTTATTACACTGATGTCAATTGGCTCCCTGAATGCTATGGTGTTTGGTCAGTCACACGTTCTCGTAGCCGTGGCCAAGAACCGTCATCTGCCCCAGGTCTTTGCCTCGGTCAGCAACACTTACCACATGCCGTGGATGGTGCCCCTATTTCTGGTAAGTATTGTCTCTTGGTAACATTCGAACCGCCCAACTGCCCCAGCTCCAATCAAATCTTGGCAGATGCCGTGGATGGTGTCTATTTTTAAGTAAGTACCATTGTTCCTTATGATACCACACGAACTTCCCTAAACGCTTGCAGTTTCATTAAATCTTGACAGATGCCTTGCGCTGTTTTATATATTTCTTTTAGGTGCAGTTGTCTCTTTTCTAAAGCGCAACGTTTCAAACCGCTCGAGGCTCTCGTTAAAGCTGATCAATTACCGCGAATGGTGTCTATATATCAAGAACGTACCATTATCCCTTTTGTTAACATTCGGACCTCCCTCTAACAGTGGTGCCTTCAGTGGAATAGTTCGCACTCCCCTTAAATTTTGTGGTGATTTTTGGCTGGTCGTTTTTCTGAGATATTTCTTTGATAAAGTGTCAACAGCTGCAAACACTAATTTAAGATGTCCGTGCGACAAGCAATATAAGAAATAATAAATACATCAAGTAAAGGCAAACATGAATTCGAAAGACTCACGATGTATAAGCATATCGGAATGGTATTGAGAACGTTTTAGATTGCACTACGCACATACCATCAAAACATTTGACATATGATGAGTAAATGGATTTTGTATAGCTAAACTGAAAGTTTTTTTAAAGATAAGTTTAAGTATATAAAACATATCCATAAGGTTGTTAAACTTATTAATTTCCTTCGACGCGAAATTAGGAAATTATGCTTAAAATCACTTGGAACACCCTTGATTTTACAACCTGCTTCAAAGCAAAACTCTTTTGTCTTGCTGAATGAAAATCTCAATATGATGATTAGTTCTATTATTATCTATTTATTACCAGTATTTATCATCAAGTCCATCCTTTTGTTTGAATCTGTTTCTAGTGCTCTTTGTCCATTGTTCTGCTGATGTCTGGTAGTCTGAAGATAATGATTGAGATGATAAGTTTCTACGCCGTCGCCATGTCCCTCTGTGTTTTGGCCTGCCTTCTCGCGCTTCGCATTACCGAGCCACACAAACACAGACCTGTGAAGGTAATCGTCATTTTCTGACCCATAAGTTTCTGCTAAAGAGAAGCTCTTTCTGATTTAATAACAACATACGTCTTTGTTTAGAAATGCGATTTTGCAGCGCTCCTTAAACCAGATTAGATTGGCCGCAATGACTGAGGTGATAGTGCGTCAGCTTGCAGATCGTGAGGTCGCGGGTTCAAACCCCGTCCGGGTCAAACCAAAGACTTTAAAGTTGGTAGTAGTTGCTTCCCTTCTAACGCTCGGGGCTAAGAGGACAGCATTACGCCAGACTCGTCGGTGTCAGTATAATGGACCTCATAGGTGCCCCTGCGCTACAATTATAGAAATGTCGTGCTCAGTATAGACAAAAAATGCCGGCAAATCCATTCATATCCCTAAACCGGATTATAGCACAGCAGTTGAACCTTTTGGCGACTGACCGTTGCAGGGCGATAGATGTTTTCTCTACCTGTGAAATGTCTTTTCTCAGTGTTTCTGTCACTTTTACATTAACTTGTATGCACATCTGTCCAGAGGAAGTTTAATATTTAATTTATGCGGTAACTCTTATGGAACTTTTCTAGATTTCCTACTAAATCTCGATTAGCTTTATACCATACCTTAATATAATGTTAAGGGTAGTGTAAAATTGGATCAGGAAAAGGTCAGAATGAGACTGTTAGATCACTGAATGTAGTTGAAATCGATGTGACCATCGTACATGAATATACTCTAACTGGGACATTGTTTTTCAAATTGTGTTTTCATAACTACTTCAACATGGGTAATTTAGTGTTGAAACAAGATCACTGTGATAGATCTTTATAGAGGCATTTTTAGTACAAGAGGCATCATTCTTTGTCTTGTTTTAAAGATGCTTAGGAAAAAATATTTATTAGCAATTTCCGTGTCTGATTGTGTGTAATTTACATAAAACACCAAAGTTGTGTCATAATCAATTATGCGTTAACAAAGAACACGAAAATTGATAACATTTTCGTCATCTTTTTTGAAAGGGTTGGTAGAATGTATACTCTTATCAACTGCAGCTTTTATAATCAAGGGTAATGAGTTTCTTACGTAGAGGTAAAATGTGCACTTTCCCATTTATAGTTTATTGTAAAAACAATATTATTTCAATAATTTCTTTGAATTGAAATCTGTGTATTGGCGTTCTATTGTTAAATTATTATCCTGCGCTTAATATATCTCTTCTGACTGTTTAGCCACTCACCGCGTGGGTTCGAGTCCCGTTCGGGGCGAAGGACTTTATGTAGGAGTACTTCCAGCTGGCTTGCGATGCACCGGTGGTTCTGCCCAGACATTTGTCTGGCGTCTTCCTTCACCAAAAAGCAAGACGTTGCTATAATGATCATAATTGGTCGCTGCATTGTATTTTAAAAACAAACAACATAAAAATACCATGTGCACCATTAACTCAATGCTATGACAAGGTTATAACTGATGCTTCATTTGCAGGTATGGCTAGTTACCGCTATAGGTCAAGTGCTAATCAACACAGCACTACTGGTGATGAGTATACTACAGGAACCAGAAGCCTTCGGGCGGATGGTTTTGTTCCTTCTGGCAGGCCTTCCAGTGTATTTGGTCACCGTCCGTTGGTCAAAGAAACCGGCGGTTGTACAACAGTTTATAGGTAAGGAGACATATTATTATTGTAGTTGATTTATATATTATTTTTAGAACTTTCAATGTGCTTCAAAGCGAAAACGATGGAAAATGACAAACATGACAAAGGTAGAAAAATGCTTGAGTTTTGTTTAATTTGATCCCTAAACCTGTTGTATGTCTGTCCAATGCTTTACTGGTATCGCCACTGCGTATTGCTACATGCACTTGTTATGTAGTTTTATTATACCTTGAGATTGTAACAATGTTTATAAAGAGATTTCAATATAATCTAAAGATATGTAACAAATTACATTGTTTCATGGGAGTTTTAATGAAAGTTGCAGCAATCGTTATGTCGCTTTTGTACCCGATGCTGTTCATGCTCACTATTGATGGTGCACTGAAATGTGAAGTTTGGCTGTTTGCTGCTTGTTTTTGTATCAGTCTTTAAGTGTGAAAGGGGTCTCATACAGGAAAGCTGTACGTTTTGTTTAAAGTCGAAAATATGTTTTGTATGACTGAATAATAGCTATTGTTTTTTCTAGATTTTAATGAAGCGTTTGAACTATATAATATTTTTATATGTTCTGCTTTTAAAAATTAAACCGTTACGGTTTTAAGAATGATTTGATTGGTACCTATGATTAACGTGAATATATCTCATATAATGGGTGGTGACAGTATTTCAGTATCATTGCAATATGGTGTACGTCACAGCTGTCCTCTGTCAGTTGTTTTCTTCCTTATGAATATTTTCACACCCTTTTCCTTTGACTTTAATGCCAATAAATATCTTAGCTGTCACATTCTGTCAACTATATTATCACAATATTTCATATCTTGACATGACAGTCATCGTAACTTTAGTTTACGAAATTGTATTCTTGTTACTTACAGTAAACAATGTAATAAACTTATCTGGAGAAAAATTCTGAAATTCAAAACCCAACTTGTTTATGTTCACCACTATGAGTGTTTGAATCTGACACTAATTTATATTTCAGATTATCTAAACTCAAATTTAGTATCCGACAGATTGGACCATTTTTGTCCTCAGTCAATCTTTCGAGTGAAATGCTGTTTATCAATGTCCCACATCTATGTAAAATGTGAAGTTTAATACCATACACATCATTAAATACATACGTTTCCTAAGCCACGCTGCAAATTGACCACTTTCTTTTGAGATAACGTAATATCTTCATGCGGTTGACGCCGGAATCACTTTTTAGCAGAAATCCCACTGTGCATATTTGTATATAAAGAATGAATATTTAGTGCTATTTATTTCACGATTTCCGCTCTTCATAAATTGGTTTGTGTTCACAATCATATTTACTTAGACTAAGGTTTGAGATTTTTTCGGAATTTATGCACCAATCCCCAAACAAGGGTACTACATTGTAAACTGTAATTGATACAGGAAAACTGTCTGATACCACCATGAGTATTAATTGGGACATCAAGTCTGTGGCTATTTACAGAGGTATGTATTTATATCAGTACATGGCAAAGTCAATACCTATCAAATTGCAAATCTTACAAAATGTCATGTCTTGCTTTCTTACCTACATGTTTGTCATGTGTATCACTTTGTATAAATGGTATTATGTGTTTTCTCTTCCAGAACGTATCACCATATTATTACAAAAGCTACTATTAATTAGACTGCTGTGATCCAGAGAGAAAGCTCTACATGACAAGTCTGTGATCCGGATAACCATAGCCCACCATGACAAGTCTAGTCAGTAAATGGACTTCTATCGGTTTGTTTAGTTTCAAATGTACATTTACATTACCAACACAATGACACATACGATGGCAACATTTGATATAGTTTGTTATATTTTTATAATATTTTGTTTCTACCTTTTATACAAACTTACACGTCTGTAGGAAAATAAATTTGTATATTTGACTGACAGTGATCTTTAATATATATCCCTATACATTTATTCATATTGCATAATATTGTAGTTATATACATCAAAGCTTATTTTTAAGATTCATAATATGTCTCAATATTGCCAGTAATTTGCATAATATTTGCATGATAACTTTTGCTTACTTTGATACTCTTAATAACACATTGTGTGTTTAAAGATGCAATGCCTTCTTTTAAAAAAGTAAAACTAGATTCTGGTCCTCATTGATTAATAATTTTCTGATTATTTCATTCTGATATTAAAAGTATTGCTTCCAAAGAAAGATGAGAAACAATTTGCTAATTCACATTTTCTAATCATATGACTAGTATAAATCGTTTAATTATTCATACATACGTGAGTTTGAATCACGGCGCCTATTTCGGTGTTTTGACGGCTCGGAAAAAATCATACCGACAAATAATTGTAGAAATTCCCACCACCATTAAATACTATATACTTATCAAAGCAAAAATGCGTCACTTTAACAACGACACATGGTGTGCTAGGGTCGGTTAACTGTTGCTTGCTATGACGTTTATCCAACTATAATACAGTAGTTGCAGACCAGCGAGAAATTAGTGGAATGGGTCATTGTTTACTGCCACCGCTATCCTAAATGTTCTCTCTATATTTTTGTCGCTCTAGTTAATTTTCTGTATTCACAATAATTTCAACTTTGTCATTGTTTTGCTCGAATTCGTTTTTTAAAGTAAAGTACGAACCTTTCGCGGCTGTGAATTAACTTGCAATAAAATACGTCGCATATGCTTGATCTTTATACTGTATTTCAAAAGCAGTTAATTCCTCCCCATTCTGAAGCTTTATGAAAGTAATGATTTCAGACATTTCATCCCATGGTCGTAGATCAAGATTACTTCTTAGACGTCCATTTTAAAGATGGCTATTTGGTGCATTTTCGGAATATATTATTTTTACATTGGATTTGTTTCGAAGTTTCCTGCATTGTTTAATATTTTCTATTGCTTTTATGTCTAAATGTGTTCATTTTGTTATTTTGTTTATAAGTTACTGTCCAGTACAATTTATTACCGTTATATGTGCTTGATTACTTTGTGCAAATTTATTTTAATATTGGTGCTTTTTTGTTGTCGCTTAAACGCACAATGCATGTTTATTATGTATTGTTACTATTGTAATTTGTTTACTATACCTTATTTGATAAAGGAAAACGCAATTTTAAAAAAATATACTTTTTAAATTTTATACTGTGTTTAATGACTTTGGTTTTACGCAATAAGGTCTATATGGAAAACTTATACAATAAAACCTAACCAAAAGACCACCCCGCTAAGCGGGGCACATCGCTTTGCGGGACTCTTTTTTCCGGAACCGTTTTATTCTCTATTGATAATGTTTCGCAACTAAGGAAAGCGAGGCATCTCGCTACCTGGGACAGTTATTTTAGAACCATTTTACAAATTCACACTTTTCACAATCCCTGCTACTCTGGCCAGCAACAAGTATTCCAGTTATTCAAGTGTCACTAATCAATTGACAACGCCTGGCAACACCGCTTGAATGAATGAGATTGTTTGCACATCTTACGACATCAAATTGCCGATTCACTTACGGCAGTCGTACAGAAGTTAGTTATGGCGGTGATTTGTTTTAATCAGCGTATGGACATTTTAGAAAAACATACACAGAAAGAACTCCCAGCAGAAATATTGGCAATTCGATATTTCGAAAAGACTATAAGTGTGTTATCTGTAAACCTTATTAGATTTTTATAGCTTATGAAATGATTCAATTAACGAAATATTTCTCCTGTATACTTGAAGTGCTAATATTCAACATAAGTATGCCATGTTTTTCTGTTTGACACTTAAACGAGGATTTTAACTATTTGATATGATCTCCGGTAAGATGCAGGAAATCTCGAGCATTCTTATTGTTTCAAATGTCATATTCTTCCTTTCTGTAAGGTGTTTCATTTTTTACTAAAAGAAAACAATAACAGGAAAGCAAACAAAACTCAAAAAGCATACCGTTGCTTATATTTCTTTGTTTGTGAAAGAGGAAGACAATTGCCGTTTTGCCTTTATTATGAATGTATTGGTTGAAAGGAAATAAAAATATGATATGTGTTTTATCTTTCATAAAGTGGTAAAAGATACGGTGATATATTTGAGAAAGGGATATATACTGTAAAGCCCCAGTACTGGGTTCGCTAAAGCAAATGTTACCGGTTTTTAGCATAAGCACATGGATAATGACTGTGGCTCTTGTTACATAGACGGAACAATCAACCTTATACAAGTGTGTTAGCTAAATTCTATTTGATATACTGCGCCTCATATTTACTTCGAATATGTCACATTCTGCGAGTTCGCTTCATTTACTTCAGCATTATTCTTCAATAAATGTTTCTTATCCTCAAAATATCCTGTTTTCTTGTGGATTCTGTTTTGCCACAAGATTTTCTGGTGGCTGCCACAAGATTTTCTGGCGCATGCACAAGATTTTCTGGTGCAGGCGCAAGATTTTCTGGTGCACTGAGACCAGTATGAATAGCCGTGAGTTTCCTCAGTCGGGGACTCCAGCACTTAGCAGATGTTAGTTTGATTCGATCATATTTCTTTTATTTTTGTTAAATATTTGTTTTATTCAATTCAAGGGATAAGTAAATTCAGCAGATAAATATTTTTTAAATTAGGAAATACGTAGTTAACGTATTATTTTTGCTGTTATTAGAGTGAATGGTAATTTAATGTTAGGGTCGAATATTTTAAGGAAATAAGATGAATGTAACTCTTACTGTTCTTAACGTAAGGTGAATGTATACAAAATATTTGTTATTATATTTATATATGGTGGCCGCTTGATTTAATACGTGAACATAGAATTCTCACTGCGTCTATTTATTTGCGTGTTTACTGAAGTTATATCCTAAAATTAGTGAATTGATATACTTAAAACTGTTTTGTTCAATTGTTTAATAAACAATAAATCAATTAATTAGTTACCCTAATACATCGTTGGTCGTTATTTATTATTCCTTAATATAAATTAAGCTGGAGTCCAACCTAATAACACAGCATCACCCCTGGTGCCGTAACAATACCTTTGTAGTTTTTAACTAAGGTAGGTAGGGGCGCCCGTGGCGTAGTGGTAGTGTCGCCGACTTGAAGCTCGTCTGACTACTTAGCCTCCCACCCCAAAAGTTCGAACCCCGTTCGTTGTGAGAAGGTCTTCCAGCTGATTTGCGGAGCGGCGGTGGTTCTAACCAGACATTTGTCTGGGGCCTTCCTCTATCGAAATAGCTGAACGTCGCTATAATGATCAAAATTGAATGCTGCGACGTATTTAAAAAACAATTCAAAAACAGAAGCTAATGAAGGTACATGTTATACATGCTGAATATCCATCATGTACATTAGTGTTTAATATGTAACATATTGCAGTGTTGCACAATTGTTATTATAACATCAAATAACATGACATCTGCCGCGATGATTACAACAATTGTATTATATTTATTGGTATGCGTATTATATTTGATTTGTCCTAGTGTACAAAAGGATTAAACACGACTTGGTAGCGCAATCGGTAGAGCGTCGGCTCCAGGTACGGGAGGCCCCGGATTTGATACCTTGCTAACGCTGAAGAAAATATAAGGATAGTTCCACGACTGGTTGGCCCGGTGTCAGAATAATGTGACTGGGTATGGTATAATGCCAGGTATTCACGGCATGCTATACATAGTGAAGGCAACACTATGTATGATTCAAGTGGACACCGTTTCCAGATAACTGTAATACTTTTGGTGGGACGATAAACCCAATAAACAAATGAAGCATTAAATAACGACTTTCTAACATTTTGATACTGTTAATTGAAATTAAAAGTTCGATGTTTTTCATGATTGATATTATAGAGAAACATAAAATATAATTAAATACTTTATCCCTCGTTCCAAGATGAATGGATCACATTAATTTTAGATGTTTTATACCTGTCGTAGAGAGCTCCTGTCCATGCGTCTGTCTGTACGTCCTTTCTTTCATTTCCTTGTCTCGGCAATAACTGCCATATTGCAATTCTTTAATCTGACTTCTTCATTCTACAGACACACTTGAAGGACTGTTGCGCATAATATTTACAGTCTAACCATTAGGGTTATTATTGTTATTATTTAAGACCATTGTATCTTCGAGGCACATGTCAGTTCCAGTCACATATCTTGTTAAAACTAATGCAAACAAATTTTGACAATTAACACAATGTAAACCATGCCAGGCATTTACTACAGTGTTCTGTTCTGCATATGATTCGTTTGAATATGTTTAATTTTATCAGTACTTTTCGATTTTCAGAAAGAGTACAATGCTCGCACATGCATCTTATCCTGCTATTATAATATTTTGTTCATTTTATGTACGAGTATGGGTTGTTAATACTATGACAATTTGTAAACATTCATTAACTTTTTATGGGTTATTTAGACTCTTTTATGTATAAAATTAGTTTTTTTCTATACGTAATGTATTTGTTTGCACATTTCTTATGTTTAAACTATCAGTAAAGTTTCCGTGCAACCTTGATACTTTGAGCGTTGTTTTGTATATTTATACAGATGCTGCGAATTGTTACAATGTCATTCATAATCTATTAAATATTTGTTAATTTTGGACAAAAATAAAAACTTATTATCGGTAACTTGTGTTTTCATGTATTCAGAAATTATTTTTCACAAACTTCTCGCCATCGTCACTCTTCTGATTGCTGTGTATATATTAACAAACATACAAGTCAACAAGCCGTGACCAAAAGCAGTTAATTTAATGGTATTTGTTAAGAAAAAAACTGTTGCCTGTTTTGTGCCTTTGGAAATTTCAACTCTTAGAACTTTGTTACCATCATACATCCACACAAACCCTATCTGTTTTATCATTTTCTCATCAGCGTTTATTTTCACCAGACTTCAAACTCTATGAGAGTTGTAACAACGCAAATATGCTCGCAAAATATTTCATCTCTGTACCTATCGATCTGCTGTAATTGCTTCATAAATATATAAAACATTTGTTTTTAATACTGCTGATTGTCAATCTACTTCATTATAAAGCACTGTATATGTGGAAACAAGCAATGTTATTTTCCAGAATCAATATTATTTTGGGAATCAGAGCATATCATTTGTTGGCATTTTGTATTCACATAAAACAAATGTTTGATTTTATCACTGTTACCCACAAACATTGTGTGTTCATAAAATAAATCATTGTTCATTGATATTATACTTAACAACAATTGCAGGTAATATGTTAACACAAATTTCGCTCTATCAACGGATATTGTTAAATATTTATGGAAACCAAGCTTGCATTGTGATTAGAGTTCCCACAAAATGAAAAGTGCATCTTTTTTGGTTGTATTTTTTACCTTTTAACAAAATATAGTTGTTATATTTATATTTTATAAAAGCTGTTTAATTTGATATAAAATTCAGTGAAATAGACTGAAAAAATCAAAACACAGTGGTGAGTTTGATACAGCACATATTTCCAGATTGCAGCCTGCATTAGCTTATGCCTTCCAAGATAGCTGCCTTACACTGTCTTATCAGCGTCTTTGACATCACATGGGAACTATCTATTGTCACACAAGATGCTGCACTGCAAAACGTGTAAAAATCGATTGATAAAGTAAATGATTTCTAATAAGCATACCGTTTAACGGCTATAAACATCAAAGAAAATAGCTCATTTAGCAATACAAAACCTGTTTTCACTATCTTAACATGTGGCCTTCAAAGAAATACAAAAATATAAATTAGTAATTAAGAACAAAATATATCAAAATATAAACAATATAAAGAACGTTTAATCAATATACATATAATATACAGCGATGAGTCCATCTTGGTATAACAGTGTATAAACTATTTATACCGTTCATTATATCAGTGGAGATTGGAGAGCAGACGAACACATTCTGTAAATATACTATAATGTATAACAACGCTAACATTAATCGAATAGTTAGAGAATGATGTCACGATAGCTAATATATTCAATCGAACATTTCCATCAGCACCAAGTAAAATAACAGTCAACAGCGCAATGGCCTGCCATACAAGAGATCATAGGTTCGAGTCATACACAACCCATATATTTTTTTATTTATATTAATTACATAGTGAAGCACCTTCCATGACCAATATCGTTTTATAAAATGGCCAAGTAATTCTGGTTGCATCAAAAGTCTTAATGTCATTTCGATAACTTGCCGATTGTTTGATGTCACTTATACTAGGGACTATCTCTTCAAATAACTGTTTTGTCTGTAGTCTTTATAATTTACAAACATGTAACTTTGTAATTGAAACAAATATATTACGAAGATTTGAAAGTGTCGCCTTATTTTCCGGACTTCATGTTCTATACAATAACTGAGGATACGATTAGAAAAAAAATAAAATACAATATTAAATAATATAAAGACCACTAGCAAGCGCACAGTGTCCTATGTTTCCTGAATTTTACTGTAATATACTGCAAAATATAATATTTAAAAAAGTTAATTACAAATGTACTAAAATTCATGACATATACTTTTATACCACTTTATGATATTTGTTCAAAAATATTCCTAGATTATATTTCCGAGTTATGAAAATTTTACATTTTAACATTTTCATAATTTTGGGAATAATTGTTTACAAATGTTGAATTTATTTATTTTTTTACTTTAATTGAACTCAAAATGAGCTTACATCATTGATTTAACATTTTATGTAGTAATGGATGTAATTGTTAGGAAAGTGCAATAAAAGGCAGACCTACATAGTTCTCATGCCAAAATGCCATGTATAAGACCAGTCAATACTAACACGTTTTTTTCGGCGATTTCAATCACAGACAAGAAGTTTAACCACTTTCAGGTGTAGGGACCAGTAAACTCATGTCAATAGACTTCCGATGCCGAATTGTATAAAATGACCAAACAGTTAACTGGATTGATCCCAAAATGACAGGGATAAGACAAATTAAGTAAAACATGACGTTATTAAGTTCCCCAAGCTCTGACTGGCTTAGCTCCTTTAGACTCTCGTAACCATGGCGATTTAAAATGGCTACGACAATCATCGGTGCAATAGAGATGGATGACTTGATGACCAGAACGTTGGTGCCGTACACCATTGATGTGGCCCGGTGACTGAAATTGACGAGTACACATGTATTATTACATTGCATGTTGCTGATTAAATCGCATACGTGTATTCATTGTGGGAGTAAGTATCAATGTGTTATTTCTCCCATGCGAAACAGCTGTTGCATGTCAATGTAGGTAAAAAAAAGTTAGATATGTGTACATTTGTATTTCATACTCAACTCGGTCTCCCCTCGTCTTTCTGTCTGTCTGTCTCTTTATCTTTCTTCTATATTTCTCTGCTCTCACTTTTTTTCTCTTACTCCCGCATAGCTATTAGAACCCCAACTGTCAATGCTAAAAAAATCTTTTCTACTAAATCAAAAGTTATAACATAAAACACATAAATCGATTTAATATTTTAATGCATTACATGAAAATCAATGGCACTCATATTGCAGGAAGACTGATTTTTTAAATTAGGGATTACATTTGATACTCTAATACTTGCAGACAAACATGAAACAATATTATTTCCTGAAGTATATATTGCACTGAAAATACATCGCAGCAACCAGTTACGGTCATTAAGGTAAAGCAAGTGAAACAAAAATATATAGAATTTTTAAAATTAACACAACGGATGAGTTGTATACTTTAATGAAGACGTGTTTGCCTTTTTTTAAAAAAAATTCTTCACCCATTTTTGAATTTATAGATATTTTTCTTTGCTAAAATTGTTATTAAATGTGTCTCCTTTTTAGGAATAAGCAAACTCAAAATATAATTTAGGAGAAGTGTTTTGCTATTGAGTATCATTTGGAAACAAGATATAGCATTAGACAAACCAACCAAACGTGTTACTTAACTGGTTTGACTTAAGCTATCCCAAAATCACCAAGCTCTTGATAGTCACACGATTTATTTCAGAGTTGCCCAAAATGTTCTATAAAATATTTTGGTTAATGTTGCAAAATAAACATAAAATATTTTCACCACATGGTTTTGATTTTTAAGACATTGGATATACCAGGTAACAAATTTGTAATCAAATTTAGCACAAAACAAACAATTAAAATTCATTTACAAAAATAAAATTGGAAATTATACATGTTTTCTTCTTTATCTGGTAGAGTGATACAGAAATTATTGTGAACAAGTAGAAAGAAAAAAAAGTCTCAATCAATCCCCAGTTTTGAAGCATTTTACCCCCCCCCCCCAACTTTGATACTCTTCAATTGGAGGTGCAGCATTACATTCGCTCTACCTTAAAGCGACGTCCAGCTCCGGGGGACAGGGGGCGGGGTGGGGGGGGGGGGGCGAGGCAAACCCCAGACAAACGTCTGAACACCGGCGTACCGTAGTTCAGCTGGAAAACCTTCCCACATTAGAATACCTTCGCCCCGAACCCACGCGATGAGAGGCTATTCAGTCAGAGCAGATAGAAGTTGGCGACTCTCGCACGTACGGAAGCCCACATACTCCACTTGTAATTCAAATGAAAAAGTTAAAATAACCCACCGTCTGTTGAACCTGACTGTATCCGCGTCGGCAATATCTGACAGGGGCAGGTTATAAAGAGCAAATACGGCATCAGCAAAACATCTGAAACGGGAATAAATCAAACAAAAGTATATTTTCATTTCATTATATTAAATCATCGTATTTGTTTACCCCGTGCGGTGTACAGATTTTACAGCAAATTTTACAGATATAGTCCTAACATCTTTTTGATGTATACTATATTTGCTTAAGTCAAAGCTAAGCATTTATTACTTCAAAATTTGTGGCATCTTTGCAAGGATAATTGACACACTAGGCATTTGATGACAAAATTTGACGACTGCATACAGTCGCTTGAATAGTTAATCTATATACATTTCTACCAAGCTCGATTTCTGTATACGCCACCACATTCTAGTTTACCTTTTATAATATATGAGAACTTGTGAGGAACAGATGCTTAATATTAAAAAGTAAAGGCATTTTGATGTAACTTTGCCTCTAAAAGGCTTCTATATGCAGCAATCTTATGTTTAAAAACTGTTCGTCATATACGCCGAGTAAATATGTTGTGAAGTGTTTAACCTTATTTTAGTGGTCTCAGATTATTATGACATTTTATTCAGCTTATTTAGTTTGCAAGAAGCGGTTGCCATATTTATTTTAAAACAACACAATGTGATACATTTTATTGCACCTTAAATGTCACCATGCTAAGCAAATGGTATATACATACATTTCTTGAAGAAAGAACAACATAAGCATCCAGACGCTATCAGGACCGGTGACAAAATACATAAGACCAGCGCAAATCTTCAACACATAACTAGATCGAATTACGTTGTAGTAGCCGAATTTCGTTACTATGGGAGTCCCAATGATCACTAGCACCTGTAAAATAGATAATAGAAGATGCGAAATTAGCAAATACATGTTGTAACATACCAACAAAGGTAGTAGTTTCTTTAAAAAGGACGGTTACACGACTGTCAGTCAAGTTTGTTTACATAAATCGATTGAACCAATCTGTGCAAGTGAAAAGCACATGTTAAAGTATTGACCTGCCTGACACAAAAGTACATGTGTTTCTTGGTGATCTTCCTTGCGAGCACTTTACCTGGGTATGAGTTAAACTGCCAATATGTCAATAGGGATAGTAGTTAATTGCAAATTGTGGAAACGTATAAAACAAATTTAATAAAATTGGATAATTGCAAAGACAACAATAATTTTGACCTATGAACATCGCAGCCTGTAGTTAAGATCTGAATATGTTTAGGGCAGTGTACAATATGGATCGGGTTAAAACATGTTTGAAAATGGTATCGACCTTTTCTTCTGAACATTTTGTTCATTTTTAATATCTGGTTATTTAAAATTATTAAAATTATCATGTAGCAATGTAATCTGCAATTCTCAGCCAGACAACATTATAAATGACGTGCCCTCATGTAAACATATGTTTTTATATTTCAGTTGATACATTTCCGCAGTATACTTACACTAGCAGTCATGTGCGTCCCACCATAAAAGATGCTCCTTGCGAGGTCGGGTATGGCATCCTTTCTTATTAACTGATCGCAAAATATCACCATAAAATTAGACAGATATGTCCTATGAAGTTCTTGGCAGAAGTTCATAGCCACAAACGACAGAAAGTCACGATTTAGTAGTATTTGTTTGGTCATTGAGATGTATGAATATTGTTGTGTCTTTTCTGGCACATTGTTTCCAATGTCTGCCTCGGTTTTGTTACGGATATCAACCTCGGTATGACAGTGTTTACCACAGTACCTCATTAGCATACAACTTATAATGGCGATGATTACACAAACTGCTTGAAATGTTCTGAAATTCTCTAACTGATTTGAAAAGTACTGTAAGAAAAATACAGTTGACGAACCTAGCAAACCACCGATTTTGCCATACCGAACCATTTGTAACCGTTCGGTGTTGTCTTGTGTGATTTCAGTAAATAAACAGGAAGCAGCTAAGCCAACAAACGTAAACATGGTATCCCAGAAGCATAAAGCAATGATCAGATGGATTCCTGTCACCCATTGTGACATTGTTTCCACGTTTCCCCATGGAAACCAAGGAACCAGAAATGAGAGGGCAAACAAAGGTGCGGCGTACAGGACACTCTCCCGTCTTGTCCGTGTGAAGGAAAAAAATGCATTGTCCTGGAGGTAGGCAAACAATGGAACATTTATGACATTCCACACCATAAACAAAGTTTGAGCCAATTGAAACCAGTCTTCCTGTATGTGGTAGAAGTTCAAGAATATTTTCACATAGTAGAATCCAAAGGCTGCACTAAGCATGCTAAATCCCATATGCAAAGCTGCAAGGGCAAACATTCGGGATCGCAGGCTGGACTTTGCTTTGGCTGTCGCCATCTTCTTGACACTTGGTGGTATGATAGCGTCTTATTTGCTCTATAACATTTCAACTGGAATCATCTTTCTGAAACGACACACATGACAACGTTTTCAAATACTCAATTTCAGTCTCACATGTGGCTTGAAACAATCATGTCACTTTGCCAACTAAATAGTTAAAATATTTTCTAAAAAAGGCTTGAAGATGCATCGAAAATCGCATGACCGAACTACAGCCATTTTTAAAACCGCATGTTTACAATGAATGAACCTATATTTACAAATGGTTAAATGGGAATGCATTGAAAACCGCATGTTAAATACAATATAATTATGAGCAATAGAAAGACATAATCTGTAACTTGCACTAACGTTGATGTTTATTACTTAACATCCATAGCCGGTGTCTTGCTGGTAAACCGCAAGTGTATATTATTGTTAATATTTTAATCTTGTATGTATATAAACCGCATTAGCAAAGTATTAAAGGTAGTATCTGACAGGTTTCCTATATCAAATACATGTAACCATGTATGGTCCTTGTTTGGGGGAATTTGTGCATAATTTCCATAAAAGCTCATACTGACATCGAATTTAAACCTCATACCAATTGAAAGACAGAAGGAATAGTGAAATTAATTAATCAAAATGATAAGTCTTCCCAAATCTATCAATAAACACACGTGGATTTGTACTTAAAATAAATATCGACGTTAAAGCGAATTACACTGAAAATGATATACATGATATAACGTTATCTGAAGAGTTGTCACGTGGTTTTCTTAGTTTATAAGTAGCTTACTATGGAGCTTGGCACTAATAATAAATACATGTTTGTAATGACAATGGGAGCATTGTGCTTCACTTTTCACATAGGTTGAGGACGCAAATAGAATCATTTCAGATGATCTTCAGGCAACAATAAAATTAATTTTGGTTGTTTAAGGGAGGGAAAATGGCCAAGATTGTCAAACACTATCTTCTTGCCTGAATGAATCCAGGTCTGACACTGCTTAATTTTGACACTTAATTTTTCCCCAAGTGTGTTTATCACTTTAATTGATAACGCCCTTTTTATTGATAAAGTATGTTTCAATTATAAATATTCCGTAACAAAACAAGTTTATACGACTGGAATGTGTCATGACATTTGCTGGTGGGTCTTAAGGCCAGTACATCAAAAGGTATGGTAAGGTACACGGTAACAGTATTTACACTCTTGGAATATCAAATGATAGCTAGCAATTATGTGTATCATTCATCAAACATTACTCAAATATACGTACACAAAAGGAAACTACAGAACTATTAATTGAAATAAAAAGGACTGTTAAAAACACCAACCTTTTACAATCATCTGCTCTCAATGTAGAGCTATAACAAAATATTCCATTCTTAATAAGACCTTTCACTTAATTAGACCTTTCACTGGACTTTTCACACCGAAAACAGGAAGCATTTAAATGCCTACAACTTATACTACACTACTGGCACGGTTTATGAACACAAAAGAGTTTGACACAGGTAAAATGACTTTGAATACTTTAACGTCCAGCCACATGCAAGCTGCTTATAAACTCTCAATACACACAGTAGTAATATTGATTACACACGGTAACACACGACATACCTAGTAAAATACTACATGAAGTTTGCGAAGTGATACATATCTCTTTGCTCTGCTTATCAGCTGAATGTACAGTCTTTGTCCTGTTAAACATAATCGTCTGCAAGTTTACTGTACGACCGAATGCATAACCTCACTTAAACAGTGTTGGTTCGTATGTCCATATATCATTTATATATCAGTAAGATTTAAATATCAGTAAGATTTATATATCAGGTAGATTTATATATCAGGTAGATTTATATATCAGTAAGATTTATATATCGGTAAGATTTATATATCAGGAAGATTTATATATCAGTAAGATTTATATATCAGGAAGATTTATATATCAGTAAGATTTATATATCAGTAAGATTTATATATCAGGTAGATTTATATATCAGTAAGATTTATATATCAGGTAGATTTATATATCAGGAAGATTTATATATCAGGTAGATTTATATATCAGTAAGATTTATATATCGGTATGATTTATATATCGGTAAGATTTATATATCAGTAAGATTTATATATCAGGTAGATTTATATATCGGTAAGATTTATATATCAGTAAGATTTATATATCGGTAAGATTTATATATCAGTAAGATTAATATATCAGGTATATTTATATATCAGTAAGATTTATATATCAGTAAACCTAGATGAAGGTAAAAATTTGTTTATTATCTATTTGTTGAACGCCTGTTAACGCTGTAGTTTATAACGACTGTGTGCATAATCCGACATTTCTTTTATTACTGTTCAAATTTAAGTTAATCCGGTCTTGGTTGTAGACGTGTTTAAATTTAACGTGCATCGCAAACTTTAAAATTGAAGCTAAAATAATAAGAGTACACGACGTTTAAAATTTCTTACCTAGTTATAAATATATGCTGGCTTTAAGTCCAGCTTGAATCATAGTTGTAGCTCTTCAATTGAACGTATAACTGAGTAGTGCGCTGCTAGCGATATCCGTGTCAAGTATTCCTTATACGTTGGTTTTATTACAGTTTAGCCTATTGTATGTACATGTATATCTTAGAGGTGGTAGCCGACAGTTTGGAACTAAATATGTTTTCTCAAATAACCAAATAAATCATTGTTATCTGAAAAGATATTGCAAAATGCTTCTCATTGATGCCATAGATCAGTGTGAAAAGTGAGACATAAATCCCCATTCCTCATTGCAAACAGGTATATCCTATCTAAGCCACGCTGCAGAGATAATTATTTTTAACTAGGAAAACCACCTTACAACTCCCTTTTGAGATTACCTTTAATCGCCAACCGGGTAATCCACTCTGACGTCGATTTCTATTTTTAGAAGGGATCCCTATTGTGCTTATTTATAGATTTGAAATGATTGAACGTTTAGAGTGTTTTTATTGCTATTTCACTGTCTAACAATTTGATATAGGTAAACTGTCAGATACCACCATTAACGACAAAGCTCTAGATAGACTACATTATTATTTTTTTTAAATCGTTGCTGATCCCTGTTGCCAGTTATCTATGTTCGGGGCGAGATAAATGTTTAAGTTTATTCCCTTGTGGGAAGGTATACTCATATTTTATAGCTTGTTTTTTATCACGATGTCATGAAACGTTTTTGTGCATTCTTATCTAATCCAATCTAATACAGTGCTATGTTTATGCTGCAGTCGGATGCATCCTCAATAGTTAGTTTAATAAAGATATTTTGTGTACTGTAACTTTATACCAAATATCTACCCGCAAACGTATAGCTTTTACAAACCACATTCAAGGATATGTTTATTTCTCCGTATATAGTTATATTTTATAGCTTTACACCATAGATTTGTTTTTTAGTTTTACGCTTTGCTGCATACGACAGAGACCTTAAACACAGCTTACGATTTATATTATACGTAACATGAATGGGTTTTTACAAATTTTCAAACATGAGTGTTCATTGCAGCTTCATACTAAATTCTACTTTTTCTCACGAGAATATCGATTATAAATGTTATATTTGTCTTTATAGCATAAATATAACTATTAATTAAGTATTACCATTAATTTGTTAATAATTGTATTTTTAACAATTTCTTTTAGTAATAAAATGTATATATGTGAGTATGAATTATACGAAACGTAATTAACAAGGTCCTATGGGATTTCAAACTTTCATAGAAACAAACAAATTAAGAAACGATAGATAGATAGATATATAGATAGATAGATAGATAGATAGATAGATAGATAGATAGATAGATAGATAGATAGATAGATAGATAGATAGATAGATAGATACAAAGACGGATGGATAGATGGATTGATTGATGGATAGATGGATGGATAAATATATTTTTTAAGATATAAAATATATAAAATTAATTTAAAATATAAGATTTTATTTTATTTGTTTAGCAAGTCATTTAATTGTTTATAGAATTAGCACCTAATGAATAAAGAGAGAGTTTGGGTACAGTGTATCATACATTTATTTCATACATATTTCCATAGGAAATAACGTGATCAAAAAGTCATGTACTGGAGCCATATTTGCAACCCTTAAATAAATGTACCTGTAGTTTGTATAACACAGTCAAACTGCAGTTGGTTGTTCCTGTTAACAAAACGTTCTGTTTTCGTATAAATGCAGAATACAAACACACAAGTTGAATGGATACATGTATTTGTATGACTGTCATCTAGCGACCTCCAGTTAGTCTGGACAAATGTCTTGGCACAGGCCCCCTGGGCACAGTATGTCAGCTAGAAGACCTTTCCGGGACTCGAGCTAACGCGGTGAGTGATGAAAGTCAGAGTTTACAAGTCTACGACACTACCAATTGAACACAGGCAGCCCATTCGTAACAAATATAGTTCCTGTAACATGTGCAACTAATATTAAATGCGTTCTAGTAATTTCAAAATTTATTTCGATTCGGCTAAGCATTTATTTCACTGAGAAATATAGTCTTTAGTCTCTTGTCAAAATTATTGTAATAAACATGGAATTTGCTAAATAACATTAATCTACATTCTGTTCACACACTTGCTTTGTTGCTCAGCAATTTTAATCATTGATGTTTTCTGAGGGTCAAAAATCGCCTTCTTCTAATGCATCTCGTGCTGTGCCCATACAGGTAAAGGCAATAATAAATAAATTTCCCTTTTCCGACTGACTATTCCAAGGCGGTAACTCTTGGGTTAGCCATTTTTGTTTAATGTCTCATCAAAGATTTGTTCTTACTACTACATTTGGCTAGCATGTGAACACATACCGAATATATATATATAAATTATATATATATATATATATATATATATATATATATATATATATATATATATATATATATATATATATATATATATATATATATATAATGTATACAAAATAGTTATGGCACCAAAAAGATACATGCGTAGAAATATTATTATATACAAGTTAATCACCCTTATGTAAAAAATACAAAAAACAACAACAACAAAAGAACCCCATACATCTTATATTATGCCCCTGTATAATATTTCTTCAAAAGTATTTCTTAATTACCGTGATAAGATATAACAAACAGTTTTATATTTTAACATTATGAATACTTGGAATATCTTTTACAAATGTTAAATTAATAATTTTATTTTCTCCGTCTAATTGAATTTATTTAAGCATACATCAGTAGTTTAATTAATAATGCCAAAGTGTAACCTTTCAGAAACGCAATTAAAGGCCCACCTTCATAAGTCTGATACCAAAGAAGCGCATGAGATCAACCAATAATAACACGTTTGTCGGCGATTTCAATCACAGACAAGAAGTTTAACCACTTTCAGGAGGAGAGACCAGTAAACTCATGTCAATAGACTTTCGATGCCGAATTGTGTAAAATGACCAAACAGTCAACTGGATTGATCCCAAGATGACAGGGATAAAACATATTAAGTAAAACATGACGTTATTAAGTTCCCCAAGTTCTGACTTGCTTAGCTCTTTCAGCCTCTCGTAACCATGGCGATTCAAAATGGCGACGACGATCATCGGTGCAATAGAGATAGCCGGTTTGACGACCAGGGCGTTGGTGCCGTACACCATTGATGTGGCCCGGTGACTGAAATTGGCGAATACTTTTATTACATAGCATGGTGATTTGTAATGAAAACTGTTACAATAAATACATACATACATACACGGTGACGTCACAATATTTCTACATTCATCTACTTTTTATTTCAAAACACAGTCATTCACCCATATTGACGCTCACGACAGTATACAGGTTGGTTAAATCGCATATATGTACACATTGTGGGAGTGAGTATAAATGTATTATTTTTTTTAGAGAAACAGATATTAAATATTCTATATTCCCCTTTTCGAATGTAAAGGGACTTTACTCTAACCATTACAAGCTACATTTTACCTCCCTTGCGGGTATGTATTTGGCATATAGACAATGCGTACAACTTAAGATTTTTCCACTTTTTAAACTTGTGAGCACGTAAGACTGAAGCATGCATGTGAAACAGAATCTTGTTGATTGAGTTAAGAATTTATTTATTAAAAAGCTTTCAAGACCGCTTTTTATAAAAACAGGCGAACTAAAAATAAAATTGATTATTTCGTAGATAAAGTATATGAAAATACTGTGCCACAAGGGAGATAATGTGGGAATGTATGTAGGTAAGATGGTAAGATGTGTGCACATTTGCATGTAACACTCATCTCGGTCTCCCACTCACCTCACATCTGTCTGTCAGTCTCTTTATCTCTCTCCCACCTCTCTCTCTATTTCTCATCGCTCCCCTTTCTGCCCTCTCTTCCCCGAATTTTTGTGAGAATCCCCACTGAAAATGCTTAATAGATTTATTTACTAAATTTAAAATTATGTAAATACTTAAACTGATTAAATATTACAATGCATACAATAAAATCAATGGCTATACTATTGCACAAATGTTGACTGCTTTGTTTGCTTAAGCACTTTATATGATACTCTTAAACCTGCAGACCAACATTATAAAATAATCTTTCCTGAAGTATTTTTATCACTGAAAATAAACGGTTCTTATTGTTTTTAATACATCGCAGCGACCAATTATGGCCAAGAAAGCGGCGTCCAACTAGATTTGTAAAGGAAAAACCTCAAAAGAGGTCTGGTTTGAACCACTGGCGCACCTCAGGTCAGAGAAAGACCTTCCCACATTAACTTCTTCGCCTTGAACAGGATTCGAAACTACGCGATGAGAGACTAAGTAGTTAGACGAGTTAACGGTCGGTGACTCTACTACAACGCACGAGCGCCCACACATTCCTGTTTGTGATTCCACTGTAAAATAGGAATAAGTAAAAACAACCCACCATCTTTTGAACCTGACTGTATCCGCGTCGGCAATATCTGACAAGGACAGGTTATATAGAGCAAACACGGCATCAGCAAAGCATCTGAAATCGCAATAAAACAATAAATAGAATGCGCCACCATTGGTATTAGAAGCATTCCAGAATTGCTCTTTTTTCTAATTTCATTATTGTTTTATAGTAATGTTTACTTTTATGCTGTACAGATGAGTGTTCTGTTTACCGTTGTATGCTTCCTATGCTGAAATAATTCTATCTATAAACTTTCATGCCATTATATCAAATCATTGCATTTGTTTACTCCTTGCGGTGTATAGATTTCACGGTAAATTAAAGATATAGGCACATCTGTTTGATATATACAACTGTGGATCACATAGGATCGCTTGTGTAACTAATCTTTTGACATTTCTACCTAGCTTTATAACCACCACCTTCTGTTTATTTATTCAAATCTAGGAGAGTTTGTGAGGAACCGATTCTTAATATTTTAAACTAAAGGCAATTTTAGATGCAAAATATGTCTCCGATAGGCTATAATATCTAGCAAGTGGGACTGCTGTAGACACACCTGAATAACTTCGTGTGTCTTGTTTGCTTTTAGGCTGTCCGTTATTGTGATCAGCATGTGTAAAACACGCTTGGGCATGTGTACAAACTGTTCGTCATATACGCCAAGTAAATATTTTGTGAAGTATTTAACTTAATTGACGTGGGTTCAAATATAATATGTAATATCGAAGATATTCTCATGGTCGTATGTAATTGCCCGTTGCTTTACGTTTTTATTACGTTTCCATGAGCGTTACTATCTCTATTATAATTTCAAAGCTCGGTTCCAACTGCAGGGTAGCGAAAAGTATAATTCTCTAGATTAGAGCATATATTTTTTCCCAGTTCGAGCAGTCGGGAAGATGTGTATCTTCCATCTTTTCATTTTTATAACATATCGCATCAAAAAAAAAAAAAAAAAATGAAAACGAAAGCAATACAACCAGAATTTCGAAAGAATCACCTTACAAGAGTAAATTTTCCAGCTATACATGTTTTTCGGCTTATTGGGTTTGCAAGAAGCGGTTGGCAATCTATTGCATATTAATTATTGTTACACATGTGACACAAGTTAGAGTTTAAAGTGAAATAGTTTTCTTGTTATATTGTCGAAATAAAAGGTCAATCATTACATAGAATCAAACTACATGTACTAATTTAAAAAAACAACAACATTAAAACTCTTTAAACTTTTTTTCAAAATTTGTTTTTAGGATGCTCAAAAGCACAGGATGGCAGTCTGCGAGATATAAATGTTTCATATTGTTTTATATGTGTCCACACAGCAATGACACCGCGTATTTGAACGCGCGCTCTTTTGGGGTATGCAATTAAGGGATTCGTATGAACAGACGCCTAAAATCTTCTTACTATAGAACTTAATGGGAAAATCTTTTCAATGCAGTTTTAATGTCAGTATGTTGGGCGAATCGTATGTACATACATGTCTAGAAGAAAGAACAACATAAGTATCCAGACGCTATCAGGACCGATGACAAAATACACAAGACCAGCGCAAATCTTCCACATGTAACTAGAACGGATCACGTTGTAGTAGCCGAACTTCGTTACTATGGGAGCCCCAAGGATCACTAACGCCTGCAATATGGATTTTAGAAAACACAAAAAATGAAAAGAAACAGGCTTATCATGCTCGCAAATGTAGTAGTTTCTGTAAGAAATCGACTGTTCCAAGACTGTCGGTAAAATACTTTTGTGTTACCTTCTTGAGATAAGCTCTTATAATAATAATAATAATAATAATAATAATAATAATAATAATAATAATAATAATAATTATAATAATTATAATAATAATTCACACAGTGTAAATGTAAACACATGGTGCATGTTTGACTTACTTAACACAAACGAACATGTGTCTTTTGCGATGCTCCTTGCGAGCACTCGACCTAGATACGATTTAATTGTGGAACCACACTAAACAATAGGATAATTCCATTAACTTCACAATTAAATACCAATGAATATCACAACCTGTAATTAGTATCTGAACGTATTTTAGACATGATGCAATATGGGTCAGTTTATAAAACGTTTGAAAATGGCATCGACTTTTACTTTCAGAGCTTAAGCTATGTCCATTTGTGAAATTTGGGTCATTTGTTATTTACATGTAATAACATTTATTTAAATGATAAAATTATGAAAACAAATATCTAAAAATATGTTTAAATATAAGTTTAATTAGAAAAAAATTCAAATAGTTTTTTTTCTATACCTATATCTCAACTTTAAAGAAATGGTTTTAAGTTTATACAATTCCGTAGTATACTTACACTAGCAGTCATGTGCGTTCCACCATAAAAGATGCTCCTTGCGAGGTCGGGTATGGCATCCTTTCTTATTAGCTGATCGCAAAATATCACCATAAAATTAGACAGATATGTCCTATGAAGTTCTTGGCAGAAGTTCATAGCCACAAACGACAGAAAGTCACGATTTAGTAGTATTTGTTTGGTCATTGAGATGTATGTATATTGTTGTGTCTTTTCTGGCACATTGTTTCCAATGTCTGCCTCGGTTTTGTTACGGATATCAACCTCGGTATGACAGTGTTTACCACAATACCTCATTAGCATACAACTTATAATGGCGATGATTACACAAACTGCTTGAAATGTTCTGAAATTCTCTAACTGATTTGAAAAGTACTGTAAGAAAAATACAGTTGACGAACCTAGCAAACCACCGATTTTGCCATACCGAACCATTTGTAACCGTTCAGTGTTGTCTTGTGTGATTTCAGTAAATAAACAGCAAGCCGCTAAGCCAACAAACGTAAACATGGTATCCCAGAAGCATAAAGCAACAATCAGATGGATTCCTGTCACCCAGGGTAACATTGTTTCCACGTTTCCCCATGGAAACCAAGGTACCAGAAATGAGAGGGCAAACAAAGGTGCGGCGTACAGGACACTCTCCCGTCTTGTCCGTGTGAAGGAGAAATTTGTACTGTCTTGCAGGTAGGCAAACAGGGGGTCATTTACGGCATTCCACACCATAAACAAAGTTTGCGCCAATTGAAACCAGCCTTCCTTTATGTGGTAGAAGTTCAAGAATATTTTCACGTAGTAGAATCCAAAGGCTGCACTTATCATGCTAAATCCCATCTGCAAAGCTGCAAGGGCAAACATTCGGGATCGCAGGCTGGACTTTGCTTTCGCTGTCGCCATCTTGTTGACAATTGACTATTGTAGTGTCTTTTTTGCTGTATCAACCTTCAGTTAGAATCATCTTTCTGAAACGATACATACGGTCAAATAACCAATATCAGTATTTGGTGTACTGTATAGTATCATGCGGCTTATAAACTATCAAGATTACCATACTACATGTACAACTGCTGCTGTCAAAAGTTGTCACTACAACAACAGCCTTTTCTATTTAAGCAATATTACTTTACTCGTGGTTGCTTTAATTATTATCTTATGACGTGACAGGTGTTGCATAGACAACTGAATTGTTAAAATATTTCCTGAAATATTTATCGGAAGATGCATTTTAAACCCACATGATCAGAGCAATATATGAACAATAGAAGTACATTATCTCTGACTGGCATCATCGTTGACATTTATTGACTTAGCACACAAAACGTGTGTCTTGCTTGTAAACCACAAGTGTATTTTATTGTTATTTGAACATGCGTGTATATAAACCTAGTCAGCAAGGTATTAAAGTTGGTATCCGATATTTTTGAATATATGTAACAATGCATTACATTTGGGGGGAATTGATGCATAATTTCAGCAAAAGCCCATACTTAAGTCTTAGTAAGGACGTCTGTTTATTGTTAATCGGGTCTATCGTCCCACCAACAGTATTCCAGATACTTGGAAACGGCGTTCACTTGAAGCAGATATAGTGCTGCCTTCATTGTGTCTAGCATGCCGTGAACACTTGGCATGATACCACACCCGGTCACATTATCCCGACACCGCGCCAACCAGTCGTGAAACTACCCTCATATTTGCACACACACACACACACACACACACACGCACGCACGCACGCACGCACACACACGCACGCACGCACACACATACACACAGACATATATGTCGCGTTAAGCAATAAACACAGCTTCGTATATGAGCAGTATCGAACGAACGTGTAACTCACAGTTGTTAATTTATCTTATCAATATAAGTGTCTTTATTGATAATACGCCATTTTCTCTAATGAAGAACATGTTCCCATAACAAAACAAGTCTATATGACTGACATGACATTTGCTAGAGGGTCATTAAATCTATATTTCTACAGGTATGGATGGGATGGGGATGGGATTTGCCGGCATTTTTGCCGCTACTGTGCAGCGACATTTCTATCATTATAGCACAGGGGTACTTGTCAGGTGCCAAGGGACTGAACCCGGCCGGTCCATTATACGGACACCGACGAGTCAGGCGTAATGCTGTCTCCTTAGCCCCGAGCGTTAGGAGGGAAGCCACTACTACCAACTTTAAAAATCTTTGGTTTGACCCGGCCGGGGTTCGAATCCGCGACCTCCCTATCCGCAAGCCGACGCTCTACCACCTGAGCTATTGCGTACAGATAAACAGTACATCCAACAACATGAACATAACATATGATAGCTGGCAATTATGTTTTAACTGTCTATCAAATATTAAGCATACAACACATGTACACATGCAAAAGAAAAAAATAATAATATTAACTGAAATATAGAGGACTGTTTAAAACACTAACCTTTCAATATATGCATAATCATTTCTATCAGAGTAAAGCTGTAACAAATAACATTTCCCTAATTAGACCTATCACGGAACTTTTCAAGCCGCATACCGGCAATATTTATATGCATCGATCTCATACTACACTTCTGCCACGATATATATATACACACAAGAGACTGACACAGTTAAAATGACTTGGTATAGGCCTACATAAACGTCCTGCCATTGGCGTGCAGACAGTAAATGCGTCCATTACTTTTATTGATTAGCCTACATATAGTGACACACGACATGCCTGGTTAGTAGTTGCATAAAGTAAGCTAAAATACTACATGAAGTACGTGTAGTGATACATACCTGTTTGCTCTACTTGAGTTTAATCTGTTGCATGTACAGTTTTTCACTGTTAAACTTAATCGTTAGGAAATTCACCACAAGACCGAAAACATAACCCCACTAAACAATGTCGGTGTTTATTTATCACTACGGTTTGTAGATCAGTAAGCCTAGATAAAGCTAAGACGTGTTTATGAGCTATTTATAGTACTCATGTTAACCCTGTACGTTCTCACAACTGCGTGTATAGGCCTAGGCTACTCATAGCCATTTTGAAGGTAAGCCTTGTTTATAATCTATTTATAGATCGCATGTAAACGCATAATTTTTAACAACTGTGCAAATGCTGCAATTTCTGATAATTTATTTCTATTCAAACTTTATCTATTCCATTTTGTTGTAGACGCGTTAATGTTTACTGTGTATCGTAGAATTGAGTTTAAATTTGAAGATAAAATAATAAGAGAACACGAACTTTAAAACTGCTTACCTGCAAAATATACCTGGATTTAAGTCCAGCTACAATCCTACGTTCTACTCTACAGTTGAACTTGTAACAGTCGGTCTACGCTGCTAGCGATCTCTGTGTAAAGATCTTGACTATACGTTGCTTTAATGACAGTAAAGCCTGTTATTGGGCAGTCCGATAACTCGGTTACTTCCCATGAATTCAGAGGGAGGCTACTCGTCACCGAGCCTCTGGGGACTAAGTAAAAAAACAAGATGGCGGACACGGACAAAGAAATCAACGAAGCTTGTGTAAACAGAATTAGACCATTTCAAGCTAACAGATTTAAAGAAGGACCTGGCGAATCGTCGTTTGACTGGATCCTGAAGGGAATATCAGCTAATCGAGCGAATTATCGGCGTTTACAAGCTAGATATTACTGGCAATTATGAATTGAAAAGGAGAGACCAACTCGAGAAGAATTAGGAACACTTCACCCTCCCTTAACTGGTAACAGGTCCTTGATCGGTAACAGTTCGCCCTTGATCAGTAACATGTCGCCGTCGTATATAAGTGTATACGTCAAGCAAAAATGTATACTTGTTAACTTATTTATAATTATTTCGACACAATTCACATCAATTTGTATTTGTTTCCATCGGCTTCATATGCATTATGAGTACTTCGGATATAAGTGTACCATTTCCACGCGTTAGATGAAGGGGGAAAATGATGTCAAGTAAAGTTTATACTTGATTTAATTTGTTATATAGTGCATCATATATAATATTTTATAAGATATGCATACAAATACAATTAGTTGGTTGCCGTCTTAGTCGACTTCTTCATACTGTATTGTGATAAAGCTAGCGTACGTTGCGAGATTGAATCACTGACTTGTCTATTAATTGCAAGCACTTATATACGTCTATGACGGCAAGCATCAGTTAAGATCATGGTGACTAATTATCAATCAAAATTAGTGCTGACGCTATCATCACAATAATGACTAGGCAAAAATCAATTAACAATCACACACTGACCAATTCATTAATTTTAATTTTTTTATACGCCTATGTCGGTTAACATTAATCAAGATCACACTGACTAATTATCAATCAAGATTAGTGCGAATGGTAACATCACAATAATGTCTGTAGGCAAACACCAATTAACGTTCACGCTTTTATGTGCAGTTATAAGATAACTGCATACTCAAGTCATCTTGAGTATGACAACCTTATTAAAGTATTTGCAACAAAATATGTATGCAACTAAGTAACATTAAAATCCTTGCAACAGCGGAATTTTATTTAAATATACAATATGAAATAAATAAACCATGTACACAGTATAATTATTATTTTTTAGGTCGCAACATTGCCTTTAAATCATGGAACAGTGACAGTTCGTATATTGTACTGGGAGGATCAGATTTTTTTCTTTGGTTAAAACAATTTTAAAATATGAAAAATAAAAATATAATAATTTACGATGCTAATAATACGATGTTTATAATAATAAAGAATAAGGAGACAAAGGAAGCATAAATTTAATGTGAATGGTGTCAAAATAATAAAAATATAATAAGTTTACATTCTTTTTACTTAATTTCTTAAAGATTTTTAAGGGCGAAGGGTGGCGTATACACTTATATCAGAAGAGCTCATAATGTATATTAAGACGAAGAAAACAAATACAATGTGAATGGTTATAAATAAATTTACCAATTTACTTTTTTTCTCGATGTATACACTTATATCCGAAGGCGACATGTAGCAAGGGCGAACTGTTACCTATCTCGGGCGAGCTGTTACCAATCAAGGGCGAACTATTACCAGTTAAGGGAGGGCGAAGTGTTATAATACCATCGAAATGCGTCGCAGCCGCTTGTTTTGAGGAAATCGATGCAATGAAACAGTTCTGTTTTCGACCACCTTCCCGCTATAAACACCTTTACATATTCAGCAATATTTCGGCGATTTCCATTTTGGTTTTGTTTCTTTCTTTAATTAACTTTCCATATCACTTGATGTGTGTGTTATACACGCTGATAAAATTTCTACTTATACCCCGGAAGTTTTAATGCGCATGCGCATTCGGAGAGTACTCAAGGGAAGACAACTTAGTTATCGGACTGCCCAATAGGCGGAACACATGTATAGCTTTAAGGGTAAGCTCCAGAACACATGATTATCTTAAAGGGAAAGCTCCAGACTACATTATCTTTAAACTGTTGTTATTCCTAGTTGCCAGCCATCCATTTTCTTTTGGGCATATTTTTAGGCCAAGGTTGAAGGGGGTGGGGAGGGGGGGGGGGGGGTGGCAAAGAGGCAGGGTGAGAAATACAACCTATAATGCTTCAGCTACGATTAATGGCGCAAGAGAGAGAGAAAGAGAGAGAGAGAGAGAGAGAGAGAGCGAGAGATGGAGAGCGCGCGAGAGGGAGAGCGCGAGAGAGAGTGCGCGAGAGAGAGAGCGCGAGAGAGAGAGTGTGTGTGAGAGAGAGAAAGTGTGTGAGAGAGAGAGCGCGAGAGTGGTTAACGGTCAGTCGGAAGAAGAACCGACCTAGGGGTATGAATCCGTCAGATATCTGTAATTGTTCATTGTTTCGTGTTCAGATTTCAATTTAAGAGTTCTGTAACAAATCATTTGATTGGCGGTACAATAACTAAATATTTATATTTATTGCTTAGGTCCAGTGTGCCATATATTTATTTCATGCATATACACGCTTCTTTCTATAAGAAATGGCGTGCTCAAGTAATCATTTATTGGAATGGTATTTGCACAATCTAAATACATGTATTTGGTGTCAAATGTAATTCGAAAACTTCTAAAAGGGCACAGTACAATTGTTGTAGTAAACGAAACATTGAATATTTGATAACTGTTGAACACAAACCCAAAATATCAATGGGACATTTCTGTGTCTTCTTATATTGAAACATACATTTTTTATTATACATGTACATACTTTTATACATATTCTGGAGTGTTCCTTTTTTAAAAGCAGCAACACAATTATGGTCATGATCACGACGTATAGATATTTTGGTGGAGGCTGTCCTCCATACGAATGTCGTGGTAGAACCACCGGCCCACCGGCTCACCGCAGTCCAGCTGGAAGACCTTTCTTCTCGTCAACAGGACTCGGAACACACACGGTGACGGGCGAGTAGTCAGGATGGACAAGTCAGCAACTGTACTTCTCGGTCATGCGCAACCCGTTTATAACATATGTAGTTTAACAAGTTTTTGTAAAAAGTAAACTTAGGTCCAAAAATTTGTTAGTATGTGAACATGTTTAGCTTAGCAAGTATTACATGTACTGCCACACATGTAGTGTTTTTTGTCAAAGTGATTGTAATTAATAAGGTATTTAGTGAATTTATCTGATGACCCACATACATATAGGATATATCCAGGGAATCATTTGTCGCATTCTGTTAATGCGTCCCGTGCTGTGATCCATACAGGTAAATGTACAGGTAAATGGAAATTATACCTCTAAAAAGCAGGCACACACAGAGAGCAATTCTAAGTGGAGTCACGCCTGAACAACTTCATGTGTCTTGTTGATTTGCTAGTATGTTTACTTGGCCAGCTGTTAACAAACAGATATGTTTTGGATAGACGAAAAAACAACACATAAAAAACAACAACATTTGTAGTAGCCAGCTTAAGCACACCGTCGAATCTGAGAAACATTGACTGTGCATACATAATCCGTTTTTGATAAAGTAAAATATATCTTTAAAGATGATCTATTTATGTAAAAATCGGTTTTCGCTTATTTTGTAATATAATCAATAGACACATACATCAGTCATTAGAATGGGATTGCAGTATCGCGTACATATATCGTCTCTCAATTTAAAGAAGTTTAATACTGGCACAATAAAACGTACATGTTTATAAAAAAAACTGTAAATTCTATTTTACGCCATTTATTGTTGACATACGTTAAAGCCAAAATTACTCCGGCAAGCACGGTGTTTGGCCTTAGGCAATAGTTTTCTAAATGGTCTGTGGTTTTAAAAAAATACTAAAAGCTGATTCGTCGATTAAATTCACAAGCTGTTAGTATAAACAAAGGTAGAAAAGGACACAACTGTTTTAATAATTCAAAGTATGGATATTGTAGGATTCGAACTCAATAACGTTTGTGCTGTAGGTCAGTGCCTTACTGACTCTACAACTGCATCTTGGTGGTGATGCTTTGATATGGGTTTTTTTTTGTAACTTGATTTATTATACGTTGTATCGGGAACAACATTGAGTTTAAACTTCGACGTTACCTATGTTTTGATGTGGACAGGCTTAACCCGGCTCTGATTAGGAGTCAACAGCAATTGTTTTGGTCAGCTGTCGTTTACTTGTTGTTTGGAGCTGTTTCGTACCACTTGCATTTTGCGTATATATATATCACATATGCAATTGTTGCTAGTTTCGGAAACAAGCAAACAAACATCGCATTGTAAAGCATACATCAATATATACACCTCTCTTTTTTATATACCTTTAGATATGCAGCAGCAAGGCAATAAAGATCTCGAAATGTTATGAAAACGTTTCAGATTTCCTACATGACCACGCAGATTGGTCGCCTTTTATTTGTACCGATAAACAGTAAAAAAATCTTTACATTTTCTGTAATTGAAGACGATTGGTAACGTTTGTAAAGTTGTGCTGTCGTACAATTGACAAGCTGACATTATGTGAAATTATTTATAGTAAGATTAAATCAAATAACAGATCAATAAAACTTAATGTTGTTTCAATATAATTTAATAATATAATGATATTGTTCTCCGCGTTCTTAAACTATAATAAAGCTAATGTGTGTTTTATCACGTAATTACAGATCACAGGCGTTCGTTAGTTATCGTACAATTAACAGCATGCAATTCTTATTTTGCCTACTGCGACTAAGTGGATACATGTCGCACATCCTTAAAACTGTGTCGTTTAGTGGAAAAAATAAAAATCATACCTACATTATCCCAAATTTTCTTTCGCTATTCCGGACTTTTGTTCAAGTTCAACAAACATTACTTGGCTAATGGTAATGAACAACGCAAATGAAATCCGGGAAGAAATGGGTATGAGTGTGTTATCTTTAGGCATGTGTATTGGTAGACTGTCGCTTACCTATGCTATATGTTGTTAAGTTCTAACAATTCATGCATTTTGCAAAGATAGAATATCAATGATATCCATGTTTAATTACCACAATTCTCAAATGCGCGTACTATTTCGCTTAACCTGCCGTTATTATTTGTAACTTTCAAACATTTATCACGAGTCTTGCGATTAAACATGTGTTCATAACTTAACATTGTTACGCATTTGTGAACCATGAATAAATAATAATAATATCTGTATATATGCCTCGTACACATTTAAAAATAACTCAGGTAAAATGTCTTATACCTGTGTAATTACCTTCATGCAAACAATGTACAGCACGATACGAACATAATATTATAGACAGTACTTTAAAATATGCAAAACATACCACTTGTTTTATCAGGAAGTATATGAAATTTAATTAGTTTTCTATGTGCTTGAATGACTTGAATGTAGTCGCCTCGGGAGGACGTAAAACCAATGTACAACGTGCCTTTAGGCACGCCAGCTTGAATATATAAAACCCATTCTATGGCTATTTACATGTTTTCGTGGCAAGCGCTTACGTGAACATCTAAACCATAAAGTTTAACCTTTGTTGGCTGATCTAACTGTATTCATTTGCATATTGTTCATTGTTTGACCACAGTTAGACTAAAAGATTAAGACTTATTTATGTCGGGCAGTTTATTGACTTAGTCCATCCAGCTTTAAAAAAAGCAACTACACTACTTAACAACCGATATCTCAAAAAGAAGGCTATTTTGTAGCAAATAGTTGGGTAATCGATCAGTCGATGCAGTTCGAATGGCCTAAGCGATTGAACGATAGGTGATGAACATGTAAAAGTAGTATGCTTGTTGTTTTTCAGTTCATAGGACAGTAAGGACAGTTGTTAGGAGTAGAAAAAGGACACGCGTCTCTCTTGTAAGTGTTCATTCATTGTGTGAAGTTTTGTTATTATTTTTAATTTAATAGATATTATACAGCGGTATGATGCTGTTATATAACTGATATTACTGACTTGTAAGGTAATGATACTCAGAACCACATCGATTTTTGCCAATTAATGTATTAGATGTGTAATAGTGACTAAGTTGAATTCCGACAAAAGATATATCACATTATTCACTATTCTGAATTATTTTCCAAATATTAACAACTTTTCACCTCAGCTAACTTGAGTTTTGCGAATTTTATGTACTACGTCGACGTCCTCAGATCTGACCGTTAAATAACCTCATACATTTCAACATTGGACGAATAAAAAAATAAAGCACAGTATTGTCATTTGTTTGCTAGATTTTTACTAGCGTATACTTTTCTTAAAAAACACTCCAAAAACACCCTTATTACTTTCTTTGCTTTAATTTTGCGTTTTTTTTACAAATCTTCCTCGCTGACCGCGATTACTTATCGCCATTTTGGAGGGAAGAAATTGACGCGTTTGATAACCAAAATCGGGTGAAATCTCGGAAGGCCGAGGGTTGATGTAAATGATTGAACATTTAACATCGTAAAACGCCAAATGCTGACATTACACGAATATTCATGATATTGATTACACATCTAATACCTTAAGTAACACGAATAAATAATAAAGGGCGTGGAAATTTAAATGAAATAGCCTTGTAAGGTGATGTTAATTTACTGTATATTAATGTGTGTAACACTTAAATTTGTTTGTTAAG